>PVIA01011520.1:0-43962 GCA_004024845.1 Tonatia bakeri | reverse complement strand
GGGGGGGTGGGAGGGCTTGAATGGGAGTAAGGGGGAGAAAACTGTACTTGAACATTCATTTAAATAAAAAAAGAAAAGAAAAGAAAAAAGATTAGTGTCTTCTTAAAGTAACTAGAAAGCCAATATATTAGGAAGATACATGTAGATGGGTATTCTGGTACATAAGGGCTTGCTTAACAAAGCTTTCAGAAGTAAAGTCATTTCACAGTGTCCCATCACTGGTGATATTACTGTATCCATATATACCTATGCTCAGAAACACAAATACTTTCCATAGCATGATTCAACTAACTAGTATTTGTTGAGGGCCTATAATATAGTATGCACTATTGTGTTACTAAAGTGAATCAATATGGAGTGTTACTGAAGTGAACCAATATTCATTCAACTCATTTTTATTGAGAGTCTACTCCAGGGCAGGTGCTGAGGATTCAGAGGGAACCAGAAATTGTTCCTGCCATTGTAGCTTACAATTTAGTGGGGTCAGAGAAGACTTGCAGGAGTTGGAGACATATGGAAAGCTGAGGTGAGGACAGTGGGTACTAGAATACTAGATGAAGGCCCCATCTTAGAGGCAAAGAGATAAGAAACAGCATGCTATGAACAGGAAAACATAAGCAGTAAATGGAAATGTCAGGAGATTAGGCTCTTAGATCAGCAGGGTTCAGTTCAATATGCCACATCACGGAGCTTAGATTCTATCCTACAAGTAAAGGGAAAACAGAATAGTCAAGCAGGAAAGTGGTGTCTTAGTCTAGCAACAGGCTGGGGATGGATATGAATGTGACAGAGATGAAGGCAAGATGACTAGTTAGTGTGATGAAAGAAGCATGAATTAGGGAAGTGGTAGTACAGAGAAGAATAATAGTTTCAGTCATATATTGTTAATAATTCCTGATTGATTGTGAAAATTGTAAGTGAGAAAGAGGAGCCAAGGATGAATAATGAGATCAGTGGAGGTATATTTAGTTGAGATGGAGAATACAGAAATATTAGGGATTTTTTTTTGAGGGCCTGGGATAGGTGTGTGTTTGTGTGGGGGAAATGAGTTCTGCATTGACTATGTTGAATTTAAGATCACAGTTGGCCATAAGGTGGGGAAAACCAGATACAGTCTGAGCAGAGAGTCTGGTACAGAGATACATATTTGGGAGATATTGGATAATTGAAACCATGAGAGTCAAGATGAAACCATCCAGGGAGAGTAAGAAATGAGAAGAATAGAAGGCTGAGAACAAAATGCTAGAGATCACTAGTATTCAAGGGGCAAGAGAGGATGAGAAGCCCATGAATGAAACAGGTATAGTCAGAAAGATACAAGGAGAACAAGGAGAGTTGAAGTGGGCAAGGAATTCCTGGATTTGTTTGGTTAGAAAAAATTTTTTTAAATTAGAATTTAAATACCTTTAGACAAATCATGTTTTCCAGTTCAAGTAAGGCCCCATCATTACTCATGCTGCATCATTTTCTGTGACCTATCTTGCCTCTGAAAGCCTGTGTATTTGTGAACCCCAGAGTAGAAACCTCCAAGAAAGAAGGAGTCATTGTGTCATATATGCAGCCATGAAGACCAGAAAGACAGGGAACAAAATCTGCCCATTAATTTAGCGACAAGAGGGTTATGGTGATCTTAAGGTCAGTTCATCTGTGGTCATGGTAGTAGAATCCAGATTACAGAGGGAAGAAGAGAAAATAGATATGGTGAATGTAGCTAGTCTTAAGAAATTTGGCCCTGGCTGGCATGGCTCTGTGGATTGAACACTGGGCTGCGAAGCAAAGGACTGCCAGTTCGATTCCCAGTTAGGGCACATGCCTGGGTTGTGGGCCAGGTGCACGAGAGGTAACCACACTTTGATGTTTCTCTCCCTCACTTTGTCCCTCCCTTCCCCTCTGTCCAAAAATAAATAAATAACATCTTAAAAAAAAAAGAAATCTGGAGAAGGAAAGGAGACTAGACAGTAGCTAGAAGGGAATGTAGGTCTAGGAAACCTTTTATTTTGTTTTTTTTTTTCAAAATTAGATTCTTGATGTGTTTACAAGCTGCACCAGTAGAGAGGCATAGAGTCATAATATTAGAGAGACATGATCTTCCTGATGGAGCAAAATCTGGAAGGAGGCTGCAAGAGAAGGGTATGAAAGGCATAAGTGGAGGGATGAGCTTTGGACAAGTGGAGAGACTCCTTGACCTTGGAGTTTGGAGGAAGAGAGCACAGGAATTCAGACCTAATTAAGATCCAAGGCAGGTTTTTCAGCAGGAAAATGACATGATTAAACTGTGTTTTAAGAAAATTAGTTTGGCACAAGCATGCAGAATAGATTGGAGTGGGGACAGGTGGCAGTCTCTGGCAATAATTCAAGTAGGAGATGATGGCAACCCAAACTAGAATGGTGCCAGTAGAATGGGTAAAATAAAAAATCTAATAGACATTTCAAAACGCATGATGACATAATTCTGGGACTGACTGGCATAGGACAATTCAAGGAGGAGGATGAGTTAAAAATGACATAAGGATTTGGTGGTATCGGGGTCAGAATTGAGGCAATTGGATTACACAGCCAATATGAGGAGGGAAAATGCTGGGTTTAAGATACAATGAAGTTTGAAGTGATTGTTTCTTTTCAAAGTTTAAATTTTGAGAACCAAGAGTCATTATAAATAGATAACTACACAAAGAATGGAAAAGAAGGAGGTGGGAGAGAATAAGAAATATTTGATTTAGATAGGGGAACTCTTAACACTCCCATGCCAGAAAAAAATTAAACAGAAGCTGATATTTTAGATGTCTCCAAATTAGATTAACTACTTCCTAAGGGTCTTACTTTACCTGATATAACCGTTTTCCTGCCACTGACAGAGTCTCAGATCAAGTTAAACTTTCTCCTAAACATTTCATTGTTTTCAAATCCCAGACATTTGACATCAAATGGTGAGAGAATGTGTACAGCACAAAATAATTTTCCAAACTATATGCATTGGTTAACAGTTCAATTACTGGTGTGCTGCTTTTCAGGTTTTGGCTTAAATTAATATCAACAGTTGCTACCAGCACCACTACTTCATACTCCTAATTCTGGATTTAAAAAAAAAATTTAGAGAGGGGGAAGGGAGGGAGAAAGCGGAGAGAAACATCAATGTGTGGTTGCCTCTCATGAGCCCCCTACTGGGGACTGGGCCAGTAACCCAGGCATGTGCCCTGATTGGGAATCGAACTAGCCACTCTTTGCTTTGCAGTCCAGCACTCAATCCACTGAGTCACACCAGCCAGGGCCTAATTTTGGAATCTTTAAGCTGGGAGGGGCATTATATCTATGGCAAGGTCCTGGGCATGGCAAGTGTCAGTGCTTTACTTTTAATTACAAATAGGTTGGTAAGTACTTTACCATGGTTGTTTGAAGAGTAGAATGGAAACACAAATAAGTTTCAAAGAACTAAAATTCTGCTTTCTTCTCCTTGTCTGTTCTCTGAATTTTAAAAAAATAATGAAGGGGAGGAGTGCTAGAATATAAAATATGGCTTGGAATAAAAACCCTTCTTCTGTTCAGTAGTGTGAAATAATATGCACGGAAGAAAACTTTGCGCCAGAACCGTCATTATTTTGAGTAAAAAAGTGTTTCCTTAGTGATAAAAGGTATGAAAGTAAAAACATTTCAGAAAGCTGGCTTGGACAAAAACAAAAACAAAACCCTATTAAAATTGCCTAACAAAAAAGCAGATCTAAAAATGTCCCCAAATTCTTCCACAATTTAAAAATCTTTCTTATTTCATGCAAATACACAAAAGTATTGCAATCAAAATATTGAACATGTTAAATTAAAAGCTAACATGAAAGGGGGAGGTGGTGCATATTATAGCAAACTATTTGAGATAATATAAACTCAGCTGAAAGTCAAAGGAGCTAGGGGAGCCATTATCAAAATTAGAGACAGTATGGTTTGATAGTAAAAAAAAATAGCTCTATTTTGAGGATGCAGTAGAAGACAGCATAGTTAAGAGGATGAACATAACACAATATTGAGATTTTCAAGTATTTACAGCCCAAGCACATAAAAATCAGAAAGCAGTCTTCAAAGCCCAGAGAACCACTAAAATTTTCTTTTGCTCTTCAACTACTATGCTATGAGGTTCCCCCTTTTATTGTCTCAAATATTATTCAAGATTTCAATCTTTTAAAAAGTCACTCTGCATAAGTTTTCAAGAAGTCATCTTTGGCTTTTGTGGGACTAATTTCCATAGACACTTAATGTTTTAATACTTAATGTTTAGGCATACAAAATCTCTTGCAAGTATCTTAAGTGATCTCAGAGCTGAAAGGCTTTAGAAACCATCTATCCCCAAACCCTAATTTTACAGATGGAGAGAAAAAGCTCAGAAATGGGAAGTAACCTGACCAAGGTCATAGGGCCAGAAAGAAGCAAAGCTCGAACTAATACCCAAGAGTCATCATTTTCAGTCCATTACTCTTTCTACTTTTCATGCTGATGTTCCACCTGAATTGTGTGATATTTACAGAAAGTCAGAGTGCGAGTGATCAAGACGTGGAAAGGGTAACTGTACTCATTCATATAAGCACCGGATAGGAAGAATGGGCGGATGAATGTGTCAGTGAGTGGGGATTCTATATTATTGACAAAATATATCATATTTCTGTTTTGAAGAAACCAGGTCACATGTCACAGCCGTCACCGTATTCCACCAGACACCAATCTTAGCAGCAAAGACTCTTCTGATATATCCTGCAGTTGAAAGAGTATTCACTTGCCAGCATACACAGAGAAACAAGGAGACTCACCCTTAGTCTCATCCTTCTGGCTCCCAAACCCATCACTTCCCTGTCCTATGCTCACTCTTTACCAGGCGTTGGTGCATTACATTTGCATTCGCATTCGTTTACACCTGTCTCCCTCTATTTCTCCATTTACAGCAGGTGCCCTTTGCTAACTGTATGCCTCAGTAAGCCCTCCCCCACTCCACTAACCCCTTGATCACCTTCTCATTTCTCTGTCTCCAAATCTCACTCTTTTAAAACCCCATGATCCCCACTCGCTTACACGGTGATGTGGCCGGCGCCCCGCACCAACACAGGGTCAGGGGCATATCTCCGCAGATGCTCTTCGCTCACTACGCGAGGTGGCGGCGGCGTCTCCTCCTCTTGCTCCTTCTCGTCTTCTTCCTCCTCCTCTTCCTCCTCATCCTCCTCGTCCTCATCGGGCCCCGATACCGACGACGACGACGGCGACGACGACGACGTTGTCGCCTCTTCCTCCTCCTCTTCCTCCTCCTCCAGTTCGGAGATGGTGTCGAAATCCGCCATGTTGGGAAGCAGGATGCTCATCACGTGACGTCTCGATCGCCCGCCACGCTTACGTAGAAGAGTCTGAACCTGCTGAAATGCTGGAAGAGGAGGGGGAACAAAATGAAGAGAAAGAGGAGTATGGTAGGGATAGGACCTGAGGAGATGCGCCTGCGTATTGGGGCAGACAGGATGGGGTTTCAATGTACGCTTGCGCGGCTCTAAGCGAAGAGGGACATTAGAGGTGAACTCCAAAGAATGGTGGAGGTGCAATCTGTAGCTGCTGCTCTTAATACTGTTCTGTGGTCTTCTGCTGCTTTTATCCAGGGGTGCTTATGTTACGGTTTTACTTCCTGCTAATTAATAGTGACTATTATTACCCACACCCACCTCACAGTGTAGGGAAGGCGTGTTCTGTAAAAGAAATGTTTAAACTTTGCCCCCAATATCTAAACGTGTATACCAATTCTTTACATTTGTTCATCATTACAATTTAAAATACTTTAGCATCAAAACTTCATCACATTCTAGAAAACATTTTTATAAGCATTTTACCGAAATGGAAACTTTCTATTACTACTTTTATTCCTACCGTGTAGTACTTACAGAGGACTTTCTAAGTGAAGCACTCGAATATACATAATATCTCTTTTAATTCTTCATAACCTTATGAAATATGTACCATGACTACCTCATTTCACAGGTGGAAAACCTAGGTGCAGAGAGGATATGTAACTTTTCCAACGTCATGGAGTTACTACATGGCAGTTCTGAATTTAAACTTCGAGGTCTCTGCTGATACCAAAGCCTAGTAGTTAAACAAAAGACTGAAGTCGTTTGGACAGGCTTTGAAGAGTGATAACTTTTGGGTGGTTTCTTGAAAGATGTTTGAATTTTGGAGATTTTGGGGGAAGTGGTGGAGGAGAATGGGGTGGGGAGCATTCCACCCTAAGTAAACATTAATTAACATCATTCATTTTCCAGAGACTGAGCTATATTTTTCCACATACAGTATCTCAGTTAATCTTTAAACAATACTGTGAGGTAGGCATCTACTTTATAGGTGGCACAAGTCTCAGGAAGTTTAAGTAAGTTATCAAGGTCTATGGTTACCCTTTGTCCAAAATATTTTCATTTCAAATACTTTCTCTTCACATCCATTAAAATGGTGTAGATATTACATATTTTGAGTTTCCAATCCATGTATGAAACAACTTCATAACTTCATGTCATAATTCAGGAATCATTAAGATAGGAAAGTCACACATCTGTTAAGTAATAAAACAAATACTGTAATACAGGTATTCAGTACCGACTTCACTGCTCTTTCTGCTATACTACAGCTTCATCCCAATTAGCTGGTGACACTGGAGTAACAGACATAGTCACACTTTAATTTAAGAGGAGCTTTACATTAGCATTATAAACAAAGCATTTAGGATGTATGAGGGAGGAAGAAATTCTATAAGAGGTGTTGATCAAACCATCATAATTACTGAGGAGTTTGTTATTAAAATGAAAAAAATTGTTTCACTCAAAACTTGATTATTTAAGAACTTTAAAAATAAGTTGTAACACTATCAATAAGCAACAAAATTTACATTTTTATTGTATTTTATCTATTAACCAGAAATTATAATTAAAGATGGAACCTTAAAATATTTTATAATAGCTTTTTGGCCAGACATACATGATATATTTGCCTTTCTTATGTATTAATAAAAAACATGTCATATGTCATTTATGGGACTGGCATACCTTAGACTTAAGATCAAATTAATATTCTACAGCAGTCTTTTTCTTTCAAAAAACAAAACAAGCCGTAAGCTGTACTAAAATTTTTCCAAAGATATTATTATCCATAAATGTCCACTAAGTTAATGTCTAGAGTGAATATTTTGCTGGTTACTACTAAATGATAGTTTCACCTGTTCACCATTCTGGATTATGCTAGGAGGAGATAACTTGAAAGAAAGAAAAGGAAGAGAGTAAAGGGGTGGACTTGTGATTAGGTACTGGAACTATGGTAAAAGTGAAAACAATGATGTCTGTGGGGGTTAGGAGGGAAGACCAAGAAGGGGGAAATTCCATTGCCAAAATAGAAAGAAGCTCATAACATTTAGCCAAATGTCTAAAGGACAAAGCAGTTCGGGGGGTGGGGGTGCTGTTCTTGGAGGAACTCCCACATATAGTGATATCTTCTCATCTGTTTTCTTGCATATTCAGTGTACTAAAAAGGCATATGTGATTCCAAAGGTAATTTTTTTCCTGAATTATAGGAGAATTTGGAATTGGGCAAGCTGAGAAAAAACACATTTTGCCAGTAATCACACAAAAAACCATGATTTTAAAATGATAATTAAACACTCTAGTTTCTCTTCAGTTTGTATAAATCTTTCACCTTTTACTAAAATGATGATTTAGCAACTTTCAAGAATAGTAAAACTAGGAGTGGATGTAAAATAAAATAGGCTATGTAATTTTCTGCATGATATGCCAAGAGAAGGGGGTGAGGCTTTCATTCTGATTCATGGGGGCCTGAGGCAAGAAGTCACAGACTTAATCATCAAGGGTGTTTCAATTTTAATATAACTGAAAGGAAGTATAACTTTTAAATACCATCTTTCTCTCTCTCTTTTTCTATCTATTTAACATTCTATTCAGTGATTTTAGTAAATTTACAGAGTCACTAAACTATCACCACAAACTAATTAAAATATTTTTTTAACTTTTATTTTTTATTTTAGAGAGAGGGGAAGGGAGGCAGAAAGAGGGAAAGAAACGTTGATGTGAGAGAGAAACAGTGATTGGTTGCTTTCCATAGGCTCCCTGACTGAGGACATAACCCAGGTATTGGACCGGTGACCTTTTGGTTTGTGAGACAACGCTCAACCAACTGAGCCACACCAGCCAGGGTTCAGCACAAACTAGTTTTTACATATATTTGTCACACCCAGAAGAAATCACTGTCCCATTTCAGCCATTCCGCACTCTCACCCCTAGGCCCAGGCAATGATTAATCTACTTTCTGTCTCTACAAATTTATTTTCTGCATATTTCACATAAATTGTATCATACAAATCGTATCATACAAAGAAGTGGTCTTCTGTGACCCACTTCTTTCTCTTAAAATGATGTTTTTGCAGTTCATCCATGTTGTGCCTTGTATGAATACTTCATTTCTTTTTTTAAACATTTTAAGTCTATTGAGATGACATTAGTTAATAAAATGGTTTCAAGCGTACAATTCTATAATACATCATCTGTGTATTTAATTGTGTGTTTACTATTCAAAGTCAAATCTCATTCCGTCACCATATATCTGACCTCTTCATGCTTTACTATGTCCACCCACCCCTCTTTCCCTCTGGTAACCACCATACTGTTGTTTGTATGTATGAATTTTTGAACTTCATTTTTTATTGATAATACAATGTCATTTTAAGGATAAATCACATTTTATTTATGCATTCACCAATTGATATAATTTTTCATTGCTTCCATCTTTTGCATATTATGACAATGTTACTATGAACATTATCTACATATCTGTTTGTGAACATATGTTTTAATTTCTCTAGGGGAGATACCTATGAGTGGAATTGCTGGGTCATATGGTAAGACTATGTTAAATTTAAGAAACTGCCAAACTGTTTCCAAAGGGGCTCAATCAGTTTACATGTCCACCAACAATGTATGAAGGTTCTATTTTCTCCACATCGTCTAATATTTGCTTGTCTATCTTCATGATTATAGCTATTCTTATAGTTTTACTTTGCATTTCCCTAATGGTTAATACTGTTGAGCATCCTTTAATGTACTTGTTATCCATTTGTATACCTTCTTTTTTTTTAGTTTACTCTGAAACAAATGTTACACTTTAATAAAAGCACCATATTTTCTACTATATTGGCAAATACACAGAAGAGCAATTTAAAACATGGACTCAAAAAAAAAAACATGGATCCAAACTACTGCTCTTACATGCACAAACATACATCAGAATCACCTGTGGGGGTTTTAAACACATTTAAGTTGAGGCCTCCCTGTTGGAGAAAGTTGTGACAGGACCTGGGTATTTTTCAAAAGCTTTCCAGGCAGCTCTGACATTTCCTCCTGGTTCAGTCACTGACTTTAGGTTGACTAGATCACTTTGGTTTTGTTGGGGGCATTGTTTGGGGGTGTGGGGAGCTTTCCTTGCAGATTTATTACCTGCAATGAAGAACTTGGCCTATGGCTTTTTGGGCATCTGTCTTGGATCTTTTTTCGCCAACTGAGAGTTTCTCTCCTTCTCCACCTATTCTTTGATTCTTGGCTTCTTCCCTGGGCTTTTACCTGGACTCCTGGGCTCTGCTGCTTTTGGGGTCCCCAAAGCTGGAATGGACTTTCTCTTCTTCCCACAAAATGTGTTGGAACCAGGACTCTTTGTTGGAGATTTCTTTCCTGTGGCATGTTTTTGTATTTCTACTTTTTCTTTGGTGGGAGTTTTTCCTATTGGAACCACTAATGGAATTTCTTCAGATTCGTCTTGTACTTTATTTTGGGCTTTTACTCTGCAGGGCTCTTTCATCCCAAGCGTGGGGTTCTCTTCCTTCTGGGGTCCAGGGTCCTTTACTGGACCACCACTAGTTTTAGAGGCCGCCTTCTTTGTGGTTAGGGCTGCTGTAGCCTTCTAGCCTGTTTCATAAGACTTCTTCTTCTTTCGTTTTTTCATTATATTCTCTTTGCTTGTGTACTTTCTTTTCTTCTTTTTTCTTCTGACTGGAAGTGCACACTCCTTTGGCTTCATCCCGACTGCTGACAAGCGAAGAAAAGATGCGAAGGGCAACTGATCTCTCAGTTTTCACATACAAGAGTTTCTTTCACACTCTCTCATTTCTCTGGCAATTTCTGTGAAAGCATTTTCGTGACAGCAACAATGTTTTCAGTGATGTGTTGAGCTTGTATTCCAGTATGACCAATGCATAGAGTGCTGCAAGAACCACTTTTAGAAATGTTTAAGACAGTTCCACCTATCGATGTGTTGTCTCTTTGGAAAGATTCTTGGCTTTAAGGTTTACAGGTACTGGAACTTTCTTTTTCTTATAGAAATGTCTCCCGAGGGTAAGAGCCACCTAATTCTTGCATCAGTAAGGAAGAGGCCTTACTCAAATCACTCTTAGTCCTGGTTTCCTTCCCTTCACTGTTGGTTCACTGTATATTTTTCTTTATTTCACTTTGCATAACCTTCACTTTTTCAGCTCTTCCTTCTCAACCATTTCTGTGAGCATCCTGGTTACCAGTGTTTTGAACTCTGCATCTGATAGGTTGGCTATCTCTTCATTGCTTAGTTCTATTTTTGGAATTTTGATCTGTTCTTTCATTTGAGCCATATTTTTTTTTGTTTCCATGCACCTGTTACATTGTAAAGGGCGGAACCTTAGATATTCTTCAGGGCAGGGCAACCCACATCTCTGTGTTGTGGTGCTATATATGGGGGGAAGGGTTCCAGAGGGAACAATGCCAGTTGCTTGGCTCTTGGCCAGCTTTTAGTCACTTCCTTACTACCCCCAAGCAAATTGGGCCCTTCTGGTGCTGATTCCCAGGTGGGTGGGCTTGTGTACATTCTAGGACCCTGTGAGTCTCTCCAGCAAACTCTCCTGTGAGACTAGAAGTTTCTCCCACTGCCGCAACCTCCACATGTTTTTACAGCCCAAGGTTTTGGGGCTCTATTTACCCACAGTGGAACCCTGGGTAGTGCGATCTGCGTCACTCCCCATCGTACCTGCCATTTTATCTGCATGCAAATGTGGGACCACATGGTCTGCCAGCTGCTGCCTCGCCCACCTGGTCCTCCAGCCACAGCCTTACCCTGTGTCCTCTTCATCCTGGCTGTCCATCTCCGCCCTTCCTACCGGTCTGAATGAATGTTTCTTCTTTAATTCCTTGTTGTTGGACTTCCATACAGTTTGATTTTCTGGTAGTACTGGTTATTTTTTGTTTTTAAATTTGTTGTTGTCTTTCTTTTGGTTGTACAAGGAGGCAAAGCATATCTACCTATACCTCCATCTTGCCTGGAAGTCAACAAAATTGTTTTGAATGAAGTTAAAGACAACTAAGTGCTACTAGAGCCATCTCACAGAAAAAAAAAACAGAGGAAATTTATGGCCAATCCAATATTATGCTACCTGATATCAAACTATACTACAAAGCTATACTTATCATAAAAATGGACACAGATCAAAGGAAAAGAATAGACTGTTTAGAAATAAATCCACACCTATATTGTCAAATTAACCTATGACAAAGGAGACAAGAATATACAATGGACCTTGGCTGGTGCGGCTCAGTGGATTGAGTGCAGGCCTGCGAACCAAAGTATCGCAGGTTTGATTCCCAGTCAGGGCACATACCTGGGTTGCAGTCCAAGTCCCCAGTTAGGAGACACACGAGAGACAACCACATATTTATGGTTCTCTCCCTCTCTTTCTCCTGCCCTTCCCCTCTGTCTAAATAAATAAATAAATAAATTTTAAAAATCTTTTTAAAAAAGAACATACAATGGGGTAAATACATACAGTGGTGTTAGGAAATTGGACAGATACATGCAAAAAAATGAAACCAGACCACGTTCTTACACCATATGTAAGAATAAATGCAAATGGATTAGATACTTAAATGTAAGACCTGAACCCATAAAACTCCTAGAGGAAAACCTAGGCAAGTATACTCTCTGGCATTGCTCTTAGAAATATTTTTTCTGATATTTCTTCTCAGGCAAATGAAAGAGAAGGAACAATACAATAGGACAGCATCAAATTAAAAAAAAAAACTTTTGCAAAGCAAAGGAAGCCATCAACAAATTAAAAGACAGCCTACTGAATGGGAAAATATATCAGCCAATGACACATCTGATAAGGGGTTAATATCTAACACAACACCCACAAATAAACAAACCAACCAATAAAAAATGTACTGATGACCTGAATAGTTGCTTCTCCAAAGTGTACATACAGGTGGCCAATAGACATATGAAGAGATGTGCAATATCACTAGTTGTCAGAGAAATTCAAATTAAAACCACAGTGAGTTATCAGCTCAGATATGGTGATATTTGTCAGAATGTCTTTTGTTAATAAATCAACAAACTAAAAGTTTTGGTGAAGTCCGGAGAAAAGGTAATCCTGGTATACTGCTGATGAGAATGCAGGATGGTGTAGCCACTATGGAAAACAGTATGGAAGTTCCTCAAAAAATTAAAAATGGAACTGCCTCATAACTCAGCAATTCCAGTTTTGGGTATATATTTGAAGAAACTCAAAACACTAATTCAATAAATACATGCACCTTTATGTCCATTGTAGCATTATTTACAATAGCCAAGATATGGAGGCAACCCAAGTGCCCATCAATAGATAAGTGAATAAAAATAGTGGTGGTACATATATACAACAGAGTCCTACTCGGCCATAGAAAAGAAGGGAATTCTACCATTTCTGTCAAAATGGATGGGCCTAATGATATTACGCCAAGTGAAGTCAGTCAGAGAAAGACAAACACCATATGATTTGACTCATGTGGAATCTAAAGAGCAAAACAAACTAACAGAAACAGACTCACAGATACATAGTTCAGACTGATGGTTGTCAGAGGACAGTATTGGGGGCTGGGAGAGCAAGGCAAAGGGATTAGGAACTACAAGTTGGCAGCCAACAAATAGGGATGTAAAGTACAGCATAGGCAATATAGTCAACAATATTACAGGAACTTATGTATGGTGCCAGGTGGAAATATTATGGAAACACTTTGTAAAGTATATGATTGCCTAACCATTATGCTGTACACCTGAATCTAATTCAAAATAATATTGAATGCCAACTGTAATTGAAATAAAAACTCAATAAAATATTTAGGAATAAATTGAACCAAGTAAGTGAAACCTTTGTACAAGAAAACTACAAGACTTTGATTAAAGAAATTGAAGAACACATAGGCAAATGACAAGATAAACTGTGACCATGAATTGGAAGAATTAATATTCTTAAAATGCCCATACTACCAAAGCCATCTATTGATTGAATGCAATCCTCATGAAAATTCCAATGGCAGATTCCACAGAAATGGAAGAAATAATCTTAAAATGTATAGGGAAACACAAATAACAAAACAATCTTGAGAAAGAAGAACAAATATGGAGTCATTATACTTCTGGATTTCAAACTATACTACAAACCTATAGCAAGCAAAATATTGGGGTTGTGGCATATAAATAAACACATGAACCATTAGAATATAATCAAGTGCTCAGGAGTAAACCCTCACATATACAGTCAATTAATATATGACGAGGGAGCCAAGAATACTCAAGGGGGAAAGATCATCTCTTCAATAAATTGTGTTGAGAAAACTGGATATAAACATATGTAGAAAAATGAAATTGGACTCCTATCTTAAAGAATAATTGCAGCATTATTTATAATAACCAAGATATGGAAGCAACCCAAGTGCCCATCAACAGAGAATGGATTAAAAAAAGTGGTAGTACACCTATACAATGGAATATTCCTTGGTCATAAAAAAACAATGAAATCTTACTGGGGACCAAATCTACAACCCAGACATGTGGCTTGACTGGGAATTGAACTTGTGACCCTTCAGTTTAAGAGACAATGATCCAATGAACTGACCCGCACTGGCCAGGGCTGCCACAGCTTTTTTTATCCACTCATCTACTGATGGGCATCTGGGCTTTTTCCAGATCTTGGCTTTCTGGGTTCCCTCTCTGTGTGGAGTCTTTCCCACAGCTCCTGCCTATTCCTGGAAATTGTCAGTTTCCCCAGAACAGCAATGAATTGCCCAACATTATTAACATCTTGTCCCATGACTGGGATCAACACATGGATATCAGTGTCCCATACTAGGTATTGTGGAGTAGACTGTAGTATCTTTGTTTTCATTCTTGCAGTGAATGTAGCCAAATCTGGTTCTTCAAAGATGGACATACATAGCTTGTTTCATTCTCAACCCCCTAATAATTTGTGTCTCCTCTATAGATTTCCAGTGTTCTCCAGGCCCAGGGAGATTTCCCCTTATTGGGCCAAGCATCCATGTAGGCTAAAATAATGCAATCCATAGAACCTCCTGAGTTCCATGTAGATAGTGTCAGATGGCAGGGTGTGTGGTGATGTTGCTCATATTCGCTGCCTTCTGCCCACTGAGAAAAATGCCATTGCACCCCCTCTCTGTCCCTTAACCTTATTAACCATGCCTGGATAATTTCCTTGGTCTTTTGCTGGAACTTGACAGCTATATCAATAAGTGTAGCAGCAGTATATTCTCTCATTGTGAATGTTTCCTGAATTGGGGGTTATCCCTCTGGCTGGAGTTGTTGCTGTGTTTTGCTCTCCTTTGTATTAGGGGTCAAGCAATGGGGCATTTTGTCCAATTCACTGTCAATTGCCACAGCATCTTCCTCTTCACTCTCCTCACTTTCCCAATGGATTCTAGCACCTATTGCCCCAGTCATGCTTTGTCATAGCCCTCAGACCTTAATTTGTGGCAGTTTGCACTCTCTTAGCTTTGAATTTATTACTCTACTTTCCCTCCTTTTCTGTCGGCTCTGAAAGCTAGCAGAGTAGTGGACAACCACTGATCATACTCTAACCTTAGCTATTCTCTAACTTTGTAACTCAAGCTTCAGCCTCTACTTGGGCATTGGTTGCCAGCCAAACTGTCCACAATAGAGGCCAGCCCAATACAGCAGCCATTCAGTTTTCTTCTTGGCTGCAGTGCTCTATGTGCAGTTCCTCAAACAAGTGCCTGAAGTCAGCCAGCATTTTGAGGGCATTCTTGTACTTACATTGTAGTTGACAAGCAACTAACATAGTGAGAAGGGGGAAAGCCACCCTTTCCCACATTGAAGTCATCGACCAACTTGGGATTTCCCCCACAGATGCTTCATTCCCAAGACCCAATTTCTCAGGTGTCCTGGCTGGCTCACCAAGAGGCAGATCACTTCAGATTGGTATGTGGCAGTTTTAATAAACAGGGAAAATTACATATGAGGCTAGTCTTAGGTGGCTGCAGGTTGAGTAGATCTCTATACATGTCTGCTAGAATTGTTGAAGTTTGTATAGAGGTCTTAACTGAGTTCAAGTTCAGTCATCTACACCATCCAGATGGGCTCAACTGCACTTTGCTCTCTCAAGGCTGAGTTGTTTTTTAAATATATTTTATTGATTACACCATTACAGTTGTCCTAATTTTTCCCTCTTTGCCCCCCTCTACCTAGTACTCCCCATTCCCTCCTGCAATCCCCCCTTAGTTCATGTCCATGAGTCATACATATAAATTATTTGACTACCACATTTCCTATTTGGTTCTTAAGATCCCCTTACCTATTCTGTACCTACCAATTTGTACTTCTTTTAAAAATATTTCATTTATTTTCTATACAGAGGGGAAGGGAGGAAGAGAGATAGAGAAACATTAATGTGTGGTTGCTTCTTGTGTGCCCCCTCCCGGGGACCTGGCTCACAACCCAGGTATGTGCCCTGACTGGAAATCGAACCAGTGACCCCTTGTTTCACAGTCCGGCACTCATTCCACTGAGCCAGGGACCAATTTGTACTTCTTAATCCCTGTACCTTTTCCCTCATTCTCCCTCTTCCCCCTCCCAAATGGATGGTAATCATTCAAATGATCTCCATATTTATGATTGTTTCTGTGTGCTTATTTGCTTAGTTTGTTTTTTAGACTCAGTTGTTGATAGTTGTGAATTTATTGCCATTTTAATATTTATAGTTTTGATCTTTTTTGTCTTAAATAAGTTCCTTTAACATTTCATATAATAATGGCTTGGTGATGATGAACTCCTTTAGTTTTACCTTCTCTGGGAAGCAGTTTATCTGTCCTTCCATTCTAAATGATAGCTTTGCTAGATAGAGTAATCTAGGTTGTATGTCCTTGCTTTTCATCACTTTGAATACTTCTTGCCTGTCCCTTCTAGCCTGTAAAGTTTCTTTTGAAAAATCAGCTGACAGTCTTATAGGAACTCCTTTGTAGGTAACTGTCTCCTTTTATTTTGCTGCCTTTAAGATGCTCTCTTTGTCTTTAACTGTTGGCATTTTGATTATGATGTGTCTTGGTGTGGTCTTCTTTGCATCCAACTTGTTTGGGACTCTCTGTGCTTCCTGGACTTGTATGTCCATTTCCTTCACCAAATTAGGGAAGTTTTCTTTCATTATTTTTTCAAATAAGTTTTCAGTTTCTTGCTCCTTCTCCTTCTGGCACCCCTGTGATTTAAATGTTGGTACACTTGAAGTTGTCCCAGAGGCTCCTTACCCTATCCTCATTTTTTGGATTCTTTTTTCTTCTTGCTGTTCTGATTGAATTTTTTCTTCCTTGTGTTCCAAAAAATTCATTTGATTTTCAGCTTCATGCACTTCACTGCTGATTCCCTGTAAATTTTTCTTTATTTCACTTAGTATAACCTTTATTTCTCCCTGGGTCTTTTTTATGTTGTTGAAGTACCCAATGAGTTCCTTGAGCATCCTAATAACCAGTGTTTTGAACTCTGCATCTGATAAGTTCCTTATCTCCACTTTATTTAGTTTTTTTTTCTGGAGTTTTGATCTGTCCTTTCATTTGTGCCATGTTTCTTTGTCTCCTCATTTTGGCAGGCTTCCTGTGTTTGTTTCTATGTATTAGGTAAATCTGCTTCAACTCTCTGTCTTGGTAGCATGGCCTAATGTAAAAAAATGCACCTGAAAGTTGGATGGGGTGGAGCCTGATGAAATTGCCAGGGTAAGGCAACCAATGTGAACAAGGTTGCTGGAGTTTCAGATATGGTGCCACTTGCTCGGTATCTCTGTGTCGGGGGACGGCTCAGAAAAGGGACAGTAGCTGCTACCTGGTCTCTGAAGTTTTGTCTTGGAGGAAAATGTCCCCTGCTACTTGCTCTGATGCCAGACACTTCAGTTTCTCCCCATATGCCACTGGTGTCCTTCCAGCTGCTGCTCCAGTGCTAGAGCCCAGAGGGAGTGAGTTTGTGTAAGTGCTAGGATGATTGCAGACCCTTTAAAAAGAGACACTTTGAGAATCCCAGTTTCTTCCACTGCCCTAACTTCTACTTGTTTTTACCATCAGAAGTTATGGGGACTTAACTTCCTGGCACTTGAACCCTGGGCAAGGTAATCTGGTATGGGGCTGGGATCCCTCACTCGCAAGATATCCCTCTCAATTTTTTATCCACCACATGCAGGTGTGGGACTGCCCGCTCTGCATTTTCATCTGTCCCTGCTACCAGTCTGAATGAATGTGACTTCTTTAATTCCTTGGTTGTTGGACTTCCATACAGCTTGATTTTCTGACAGTTCTGGGTGATAGTTGTTTTGTAGTTTAGTTATAATTTTTGCTGTGGTTATTCAAGGAGGCAAACTGGGTTTACCTATGCCTCCATCTTCACTGGAAGTCCTTAAGGCTGTGTTTTTGAAAACAGCTCCCATTGATGGAACATTGGGCAGAATATATGTTCCAAAGACTGCAGTGGGGGTGAGGGGCCTCTGATTGCTCAAGTCCAACCTGCTGGTCAATTGAAAGTCATATCTTTTCAATTACGTCCTTCAACATCGACTATAATTGTGGATTCATCTGTTTATCCTTTCAATTCTATTGGTTTTTGCTTCACATGTTTTGCAGTTCTGCTGTTTGGTACCATGCATTTACTATTGTTATACCTTTTTGGTGGATTAGCCTGTCTGTTATAAAATGTACCTCTACTTAATAATCATCTTTGTTTTAGAATGTACTTTGTCTGATATTAATATAGATAAATATTATACTTATATAAATAGAAATATATTCATATTTTCTCCTTTATTTCAGTATTTTAAGTAGCATAAAGTTGGATAATGTATTTTATTTCATTCTGACACTCTCAGTCTTTTAATTGACATATTTTGATAATTTGGATTTCTTAAAATTTTTAATATGTTAGCACTTAAATTAGCTATTTTATTTTTTTGTTTCCTGTGTGTTCTGTCTGCTTTTTGTTTCTCTGTTTCCTGTTAGGGTTACTTAAACAGTTGTAGAGCTCCATTTTGATTAAGTTATAGTGTTTTGGAGTGCCTCTCTTTGTACAGCTATTTTACTGGTTGCTTGGTATTAT
Source organism: Tonatia bakeri (assembly GCA_004024845.1). Classification (NCBI taxonomy): domain Eukaryota; kingdom Metazoa; phylum Chordata; class Mammalia; order Chiroptera; family Phyllostomidae; genus Tonatia; species Tonatia bakeri. The sequence continues at coordinate 25,524 of PVIA01011520.1, read as the reverse complement.
ATTGTAAGCAAAAAGGGGCAAGCCTGACAAGTGCAATAACTGAAAGTAACCACATGAGATGTTTTGATAAAAAAAATTCTAACTGATGAGGTTATAATGAAAAATTGTATCCTAAGACATATATGATACATTAATCTTTACCTTGAGCATACCCTTTTCATTGTTTTGGTTTTTTTTTTTTTTGCATTAAGGATAGAACACTTAAAATGTTTGAATCTCTTCTCTAGACTTCAAGAAATAAATCCCCAGGATACTGAGTCAAATGATCCCAACATTTCTCATTATTATATATTTTACATGCATATCTCTATAAAGTATTTTAAATATGAACTACTTTGTGTCTACCAATTTAAAAGAAATATGTATCTATTCATTTTTTGTTGTATTATTATTTTTTTATTTAACTATATTTTATTGATTATGCTACTTCACTCCCCTCCACCCTGCACACCCCCTCCCACCCACATTCCCCCCTTTAGTTCATGTCCATGTGTCATACTTACAACTTCTTTAGCTTCTACATTTCCCATACTATTCTTACCCTCCCTGTGTCTATTTTTTACCTACCATCTATGCTACTTACTCTCTGTACCTTTTACCCCTCTTTCCTCCTCCCACTACCCTATTGATAGCCCTCCATGTGATCTCCCTTTCTGTGGTTCTGTTCCTGTTCCAGTTGTTTGCTTAGTTTGTTTTTGCTTTTGTTTTAGGCGTGGTTATTAATAACTGTGAGTTTGCTGTCATTTTATGTGCATGTTTTTTATCTTCTTTTTCTTAGATAAGTCCCTTTAACATTTCATATAATAAGGGCTTGGTGATGATGAACTCCTTTAATTTGTCCTTATCTGAGAAGCACTTTATCTGCCCTTCCATTCTAAATGAAAGCTTTGCCGGATAGAGCAATCTTGGATGTAGGTCCTTGCCTTTCATGACTTGGAATACTTTCCAGCCACTTCTTGCCTGTAAGGTCTCTTTTGAGAAATCAGCTGACAGTCTGATGGGAACTCCTTTGCAGGTGACTGTCCCCTTATCTCTTGCTGCTTCTAGGATTCTCTCCTTCATTTTTACCTTGGCTAATGTAATTATGATGTGCTTTGGTGTGTTCCTCCTTGGGTCCAACTTCTTTGGGACTCTATAGGCTCCCTGGAAGTCAATTTCCTTTGCCAGAATGGGGAGGTTCTCCTTTATTATTTGTTCAAATAACCTTTCCACTTGTCGCGCTTCCTCTTCTCCTTCTGGTACCCCTATAATTCGGATGTTGGAATATTTAAAGATGTCCTGGAGGTTCCCAAGCCCCTCCTCATTTTTTTTGAATTCTTGTTTCTTCATTCTTTTCTGTTTGGTTGTTTCTTTCTTCCTTCTGGTTCATTCCATTGATTTGAGTCCCAGTTTCCTTCCCATCACTATTGGCTCCCTATACATTTTCCTTTATATCACTTAGTGTAGCCTTCATTTTTTCATCTAATTTGCGACCAAATTCAATCAATTCTGTGAGCATCCTGATTACCAGTGTTTTCAACTGAACATCTGATAGGCTGACTATCTCTTTGTTGCTTAGTTGTATTTTTTCTGAAATTTTGATCTGTTCTTTCATTTGGGCCATTTTTTTTGACATGCCTCTTAGGTAGCGAGGGGCAGAGCCTTATGTGTTCACTAGGGTGGGGCAACTCACGTTGCTGGGCTGTGACACTGTATGTGGGGCAGGGGTCCAAGAGGGAGCAATGGCGCTCCGCTCTCTGCCGGATTTCAGTCACTTCCCCCACTTTCCTCAAGCAAATCAGGCCCTTCTGGTGCTGATTCCTGTGTGGGTGGGTTTCTGTACATTCTAGGACCCTGTGGGTCTCTCCAATGAAGGCTCCTGTGGGGCTGGGAGTTTCTCCTGGCACCGCAACTCCCACAGGTGTTTCCAATTTGTGTTTTGAGGCTTTATTTCCCTGAGCTGGTACCCCGGGTTGCATAGTCTGTCTGGCTCCACAGTGTCACTTTGTATGCAAATGGGGGTCCACCATGTGCCTTGTGCACCATGCCCCTCCACAATCCACCACCTCGCTGGGTCTGCCAGCTGCCACCTTGCGCACCCGGGATCCGCCAGCTGCTGCTTTGCCATGACCCCTCTCTGCCCAACCACCTAATTCTGGCCCTCCTACCAGTCTGGATGAATGTGTTTACTTCAACTCCTTGGTTGTCGGACTTCCATACAGTTCAATTTTCTGTCAGTACTGGTTGATTTTTGTTTCTAAATTGTTGTCCTTTTGGTTGTGCAAGGAGGCACAGTGTGTCTACCTATGCCTCCATCTCAGCCAGAAGTCTATTTTTTATTTAATGTAAAGATTTCCCCACTTTACTTTTCCCCTGCCTCCTTAATCTACCACCAAGGGATCTCCTGTACTTTTCTTTACATCTTTTACTTTGATTCTAGTAGACAAAATCAACTGCAAAACTTCTATTCATTAAAGAATTTTCTCAATCCTTTTGGGAGTTTGCTTCCAGGTATGGCCCTCAGCCCTTTCACTCAAATAAATGTCTAAACCTTTCTTTAGGTTTAGAATTTCTTTCATCAACATTTATTTCGGCGACTGTGAAGGGACTCCAAAGAAAATGACTCAGGACTACCCTACAGCCCTAGATCTAGTGCTAAGTACCAGCAGGGACCCATTGTGCCCCACTGGCTCTCTATTTCACATTGGGTGAACTTGTGTGATTTCTCTTTTGCAGTCTTGGATTTGCTGGCTCTTTGGTTGGCGGTCCTGACTTTGAGCTGTTCTTAGAAAATCCTCAAGGTGGCGCTAAAAGATAAGGGAAAAGAGGAAAGGGTGGCTGTGTTTTTACGTTTCAGTATTTCAATTGGTATTGCTTTCCGAGAGTCTGAACAACAACAAAAAAATCTTTATGAGAGACTGAACTCTCATAAAAAATTCTTTATGAGGGACTGACACTGCGACCCACAACATAACATCTGTAGAAATTTGTTTAGGCTATACAGATTTCAAAAGGAAACTAAATTCACAATGGGAAATTGTGCTTCCAAGGTGGACAGCCACCTATTAGTACTTCTATGGGATTAATGTACAATTCATATGGAGATTTCACATGATCATATTTACAGAAATTAGGAGCAGTTGATATACCTAAGTAGATTTTTCTGTGTGCTCAATCGGAAAAGCTGGTTCTGAAATGAGGCAAAATGAATGGGAAGCTTACTTCATTTTGAAATTAAAATCTCTTCCCTCCAGGAAGTTAATAAAAAAATTTTACAGATGGTCTCTGAATTTAAAAAGGTTTCTAAAGCTACTCACTACCAACAACACATCACGCCAAATGTACCACTGTGTCCTTTAACCTCTGAACCCCATTGTCCAGACTCCCCTTCCCTTCATCCTTCTCTCTTTCCTTATCTTCCTTCTTTGCTGCCTCTGCTGATTGAAAAAAGAAACTAAAAATAGAGAAACATACCAGGAAAAACTAGAATGTCCAGAAATTCTGACAGCTCCCTTTGGAGAAAAGCCAGTAGCAAGAAAGCATTTTTCCTTTGGGGGGCAGTTACTCCAGGTGCTGGCATGTGCCACAGGAGTTTGCTACCACATGGGAAAGACTACTTTTTTTCCTCTGGAGGAACTTTCCATGGTGTAGCTTTAGAATGTCTTGGGATTCTGATAATTACCAATCGTCTTGCTTGCTGCATAGAACCTAATAACTCTGTGACCTATTTTCCGTTCTTTATAGACTGCCTTGAGGAAGTTAAGAAGCCTCATTGTTTCCATAACATTCAACGTCATGAGCTATACCAAAGGTAGACAGACTATAAAAATAAAATTTGCACCTGGCTGGTGTAGCTCAGTGGATTGAGCTCGGGCTGCGAACCAGGCATCACAGGTTCGATTCCCAGTCAGGGCACATACCTAGGTTGCGGGGCCATGTCCCCCAGCAACCACACATTGATGTTTCTCTCTCTCTCTCTCCCTCCCTTCCCTCTCTAAAAATAAATAAATAAAATCTTAAAAAAAAAATAAATAAAATTTGCCCATTTGATCTTTAGCCAATTGGCAAACTTAAGTTAGAATAATTAATTCAGCTTAGTGGGCAGATCTTATTTCTGGAAAATAAGAACTTTTAATTCATCTGCTAGGGTAGATCCAGCTTGCTAATGTTCCAGTTCATTTTTGAGATAAAATCCATCTATAAATCAAATTAAGTCAACATTGTCAATAGGACTTTCCTGTAAATCATTCCTAGGAGCAAGAAGGTGATCAGAAAGTGAAATGCTATCTTGAGTTTCCTCATTTTGTAAAGATTGTAGCAAAATTGTTAGGTTAAGACTGTTTCATTGAGCTAGTAATATTAGGTGCCGAAAGCAAGAGTACTTCATAAAAAGCCAGTTGGTTGGCAGAGATGTGCTGAGCATGATAAGCATTCAGTAAGGCTGAACAGAATAAGGACCATAAATGGTGAAAGGAGAGCCCATAATTATTTCTTCTGTTTGTGTAATATGGCTAGAGCAGAGATGGCCCTTATATAAGGAAAGGAGTTCTTTTTTTTGTTGAGTTTAACTGTTGATATAATATTCTATAGGTCTATGATGATCTTCATGTTTCTCTGAATATAAACATCTTTACAGAACATTTTTTTTGTAAAAACATAAGAGTAAAATGATAGTTGTCTATAAATGATAAACGACCTAAAATTGGCCATGGTTAAAGATTGGGTGAGAGTCCACTTACATATATACATGCATTAAAATAATGTGGTTGATTTAGTAATCCATTCCAATTTTAGTTTGACCACAGTGAGACATTACTTCACACCTTTCAGAATGGCTATCATCGATAAATCAAGAAATAAGAAGTGTAAGAGAGGATGTGGAGAAAAGGAAACTGTCATATACTGTTGGTGGCATTATATATCAGTGCAGCCACTACAGAAAACAGAGTAGAAGTTTTTCAAAAATTTTAAAAACAGAGCTGCCATTTGATTCATGCACTTCCAGTTTGGCATGTTTATCTGAAGAAAACAAAAACACTAATTTGAAACAAAATATTCATCTGTGTTTATTGCAGCACTACTAGTAATAGCCAAGATATAGAAACTACCTAGATGTCCACAAATAGATGAATGGGTACAGAAGAAGTGCTATATATGAATGATGGGATATTATCCAGCAATAATAAAGAATGAAATCTTGCCATTTGCAACAACATGGATGGACCTAGAAGCTGTTATGCTAAGTGAAATAAGTTAAACAGAGAAAGTAAAATACAGTATGATTTCACCTATATATAGAATCTAAAAACAAAACAAAATAAATGAATAAACACAATAAAACAAAGAGACCCATAGATATAGGGAATAAGCTAATGGTTCCCAAAGGGGAGGGTACTGGGAGAATGGGAACAACAACAAAAAAGCCCAAAACAAAAATGATTTTGTTTTGGTAATCCTTAGCAGCTGCTCTAATTATTTCTGAAATTTGGTGGTTTTTTGCTTGTTTTCTTTAGTGTATTTCCCTAATATTTTATGTTGAATTCTTAAGAAGATTTAATTTATTTATGTTTAGAGAGGAAGGGAGGGAGACAGAGAGGGAGAGAAACATCGATGTGAGAGAGAAACATGGATTGGTTGCCTTCTGTATGTGTCCCAGTCAGGACTGAACCTGCAACCCAGGCATGTGTTCCAATGAAGAATCAAACCAGCGACCTTTTGCTTTGTGGGACAACACCCAACCAACTGAGCCATACTGGTCAGAGTTATATGTTGAATTCTTACAGTATTTCTTTAAAATTGTTTAATTCTCACCTGAGGACATGTTTTTCTCCCCTTGATTTTAGAGAGAGGAAAGGGTGGGGGTGGGGAGAAATAGGAAGAAGTGAGAGAAAGATGGATTGGTTACCTCTCATACATGCCCCAACCAGGGTTGGAACCTACAACCCAGGTATGTACCCTGACCGGTAATTGAACCCACAGCTTTCTTGTGTACTGGACAATGTTCCAACGAACTGACCACCTGGCCAGGGCTACAGCATCTCTTTTTCTTTAATATACTTTATAGTCAGGCTTTAAACAATTTGCAATTGTTTTAAAACAGTTAATGATCATTTTGTTCTATTTTGAAATATAGTGTGCAAAATATAAAATGTTTATGTAGTATTAAGAACAATGATAAGATATAATCCCAGCAGTGGAATTGCTGGGTCAAAAGGCAATTCCATTTTTAGTTTTCTGAGGAAATTCCATACTGTTTTTCAAAATGGCTGCACCAGTCTACATTCCCACCAACACTGCACTAGGGTTCCCTTTTCTCCACAATCTCGCCATCACTTGTTTTTGTTGATTTGTTTATGACGGCCATTCTGACTGGTGTGAAGTGGTATCTCATTGTGATTTTAATTTGCATCTCTCTGATGGCTAGTGGTGTTGAGCATCCTTCCATATGTCTCTGGTCCCTCTGTATGTCCTCCTTGGTGAAGTGTCTGTTCAGGTCTTTTGCCCATTTTTTTAAATTGGATTGTTTGTCTTCCTGGTGTGGAGTCATGTGAGTTCTTTATATATATTGTAGACCCTAAGTATCCTGAAACACCAATTCAGAAGAACCTATACACCCCAATGTTCATAGCAGCTGAATTTACCATAGCCAAGTGCTAGAAACAGCCTAAGTGCCCTTCAGTAAATGAGTGGATCAAAAAACTGGTACATTTACACAATGGAACAGAATGCAGCAGAAAGGAAGAAGTAACTCCCACTTTTTGTGACAGCATAGATAGAACTGGAGAGCATTATGCTAAGTGAAATAAGCCAGGCAGTGAAAGAGAAATACCACAGGATCTCACCTATAGGTGGAACCTAATCAACAAAACAAACAATTGAGCAAAATATAAACATAGAAATAAAGAACAAACTGACAGTAACAAGAGGGGCAGAGGGAGGGAGATAATTGGGCAAAGAAAGGGAATAGTCATCAAGGAACATGTATAAAGGACCCGTGGACAAAGACAATGGGAGAGGGAGGGTTGAATGTGGGAGGTGAGGGTGGATAAGGCAGGGGAAGATAATGGGGGAAAATGGGGAAAGCTGTAATTATGCAACAATAAAAGGAGGAAAAGAACAATGATAAAATTAATATTTATAACACCCCCCCACACACACACACAAAAGAAAAAAAAGAAATGCTGTAGGAATGGCTTCCTTTTCTGTTGTGACTTTTTTTCCATGTTGGTGTACACCAGCTGACTCCCTTAGGGCAGGGTCCAGATTGAGCTGGGTGGAGGTATTTCTTCTTTTTCCCAGGCTACCCAATGCTGAGTCCCTCTGAGCCTGAACCTCAGTTAATGAGTTCTTCCCATTGCATTCCTCTACCACTTTAAGGACACCAGTAATCAACAGGAAGGTTCTTCTGTGCTCAAACTGAATGGAAGCATGTGACTTTGCTTTATGCTGTCCCTTCGTTCTCCCACTCCACACCCATCAGCCTCTCCTGGCTCCACCCACACCATCCATCCTGTCGGTAGCCCCTGTTCAACCCTGTCCTCTTCTTAGTCTCTGCCTCTTATCCTAGTTCCTTGAGTCAAAGCATCTGTTAAGAACTCTACTGGATTCTGGATGCTAGCCCCTCTCCCGGAATCTTCTCCCTTAGTGCCTCATTCTGCAGCCTGGGAGTCCATTCCACCCTTATTTTCTTTATCTGAAGTTCCTGGATCCCAACCCAAAACTCCACCAGTATCTTACTTTTTAAAAAAATTTACTGATTAAACAAATTGTTGGTCCTTAGATTGATTTATTTGGAAATTGACTCCTTTGTTAGGACACAGATATTTCCAGAGGTGTGAGGACATTATCTCACATTTATTTTACTCTTACTCTGTGCTGGAAACAAGCTAAGAACCTTATACAACTATTTTCATTTAATCCTTTTCACAACCCAGAGAGTGATTCTTATCTTTTTGTTAGATGAGGAGGGGCAAAAATAGATAACAGTAACAATTATGGAGGGACTGAGAAATAGTGCAAAGAGGAATGTAAAAAAAGGTAGATTTGTAACCAATAATTTATAAAAAGAGAGACTGCAGAGTCATGTAAAATGCTCAATTAAAATAAAAAGACAGTAAAATAGTGTAATACAAAAATAAGAACAAAGAACAAGAATAACAAATAGAAAACAGTAACGAGTATGTTAAATATTAATTTAATTATGCAATTGATTACTTTGAATGTCAATGATCAAAATGCATTAAATAATAGAGATTGTCAGAGTGAATGAAAAAAACAAGACCCAAGTACATGGAGAAAAGCACATCATTCTAACATTAGTTCAGAGAAGACATGTGTAGCTATATTAATGTCAGAGAGAATATTTTAAAACAATGAAACTTATCAGGGATAAAGAAGGGCACTGTATCATGACAGAGGGTCAATTCTCTAAGAAGACATATCAATTCTTAGCATGCATGAGCCTAACAACAGAACATAAAATTACGCAAGGAAAAAATAGAATTGTAAAGAGAAATAGATGAACCCATTATTGTAGTAGGAGACTTCAACACTTCTCTATCAGAAATAAACAGATACAGCAGGCAAAAATTCATGAAGGACATAGCTGAACTCAACAACATCCTTGGCAAGTGTGATATAATTAGTATCTATAGACTACTTCATCTTACAAGAGAAGAATACACATTATTCTCCAGCTCACATAGAAAATTCACTGAGATAGGTCTATATAATACACCTAAATAAATTTAAAAGAGTAGAAAACATACAATGTCTGCTCTCAGACCATGATGGAATTAAAGTAGATATCAATAACAGAAAGATAACTGCAAAATCTCAAAATATGCAAAGATTAAGCACACTTTAAATAACACATGGATCAAAGAAGAAATCTCAAGAGATATGGGCAAGTGTTTTGAACTAATTGAAAATGAAAATACCACTTGTCAAAATTTGTGGGATGCAGTGAAAGCAATGCTCAGAGGGCAATTTATAGTACTAAATGTGTATTTTGGAAACTGATTAATGGACTAATAACTTAAGTTTTTATCTTGGGAAACTAGGAAAAGAAGAGGAAATTAAATTCAAAGTAAGCAGAATAGCAGAAATGATAAAAATTAGAATGAGAATCAATGAAATTGAAAACAGGAAATAAATAGAAAAAATCATTGAAACCAAAAGTTAGTTCTTTTAAATGATAAAGCTACATTGATAAGCTACTATCCAAGCTAAGAAAAAAAGAGAGAAGAGAGAGCGCATGTAATTACTAATATCGAAAATGAAAGAGGGGACTTCTGGTCAAGATGGAGGCATAGGTAGATACTCTGTGCCTCTCGCACATTCAAAAGAAGGACAACAAATTTAAAAACAAAAACAACCAGAACTGCTAGAAAATCAAACTGTATGGAAATCCAACAACCAAAGAGTTAAAGAAGAAATATTCATCCAGACCGGTAGGAGGGACAGAGACAGGCATCTGGGGTGGAGTGGATGCATGGCAAAGTGGTAGCTGGAGGACCTGGGTGGGTGAGGCAGTGGCTGGCAGACTGGGTGGCCCCACATATGTGTGCAGATAAACTGGGAGTAACAACTGGGGAGTGAGACAGACCACGCAACTCAGGGTTCCAGCACAGGGAGATAAAGCCTCAAAAACTCTGACTGAAAAAACCTGTTGGGGTTGTAGTGGCAGGAGAAACTCCCAGCCTCACAGGAGAGTCCGCTGGAGAGACCCACGGGGTCCTAGAACACACACAAACCCACCCACCTGGGAATCAGCACCTGAAAGGGTACAATATGCTTGTGGGAAGTGGTGGAAAGTGGGGCAAGAGCTAGACAAGTGAGTAAGCGGCCTTGTTCCCTCTCTGGCCCTTCCTCCACATACAGTGTGACAATGCAGCAACATGGGTTGCCCTGCCCTGACAAATACCTATAACATAACAGGTGCACCAAGACGAAGAAATATGGCCCAAATGAAAGAATAGATCAAAACTGCAGAAAAAGAACTAAGCGATGAGGAGAGAGCTAACCTATCAGATGCAGAGTTTAAAACACTGGTAATCTGTATGCTCACAGAAGTGATTGAGTTTGGTCACAAAATGATGGAAGAAATGACGGCTACACAGAGTAAGAAAGTAAAATATACAGGGAACCAACAGTGAAGGGAAGGAAACCAGGATTTGAATCAACAATTCGGAACAAAGGGAAGAAATAAACATCCAACCAGAACAGAATGAAGAAATAAGAATTCAAAAAAATGAGAAGATGGTTATGAACCTCTGGGACAACTTTAAACATTCCAACATCCAAGTCATAAGGGTGCCAGAAGGAGAAGAGGAAGAGGAAGAAATTGAAAACTTATTTGAAAAAATGATGAAGGAAAATTTCCCCAATCTGGCAAAGGAAATAGACATGCAAGTCCAGGATGCTTAGAGAGTCCCAAAGAAGTTGGATCCAAGAAGAAACATACCAAGACACATCATAATTTCATTACCAAGATTAAAAATAGGGAGATAATCTCTTTTTTTTCATTTTTGTATTCCTGTTCAAGTACAGTTATCTCCATTTTCATGCCATGATGGCACCAAGTCCCACCCATCCCTGCCTCTCATCCTCAAACCTACCCCTTTTGACTTGGTCTATGTGTCCTTCATACATGTTCCTTGATGGACCTTTCCCTATTTTCCCCCATTATCCCCTCCCACCTCCCCTCTGGTTACTGTCAGTTTGTTCTTAATTTCAATGTCTCTGGTTATATTTAACTTGCTTGTTTGTTTTGTTGATTAGGTTCCACCTATAGGTGAGATAATGTGGTATTTCTCTTTCACTGCCTGGTTTATTTTATTTAGCACAATGCTCTCCAGATCTATCCACACTTTTGCAAAGGGTAGGAGCTCCTTCTTTCTTTCTGCTGTGTAGAATTCCATTATGTAAATGTACCATAGTTGTTTTATCCATTCATTTACTGATGGGCACCTAGGTTGCTTCCAACACTTGTCTATTATAAATTGTGCTGCTATAAACATTGGGGTGCATAGGTTCTTTTGAATTGGTGTTTCAGGATTCTTAGGGTATAATCCCAGCAGTGGAATTGCTGGGTAAAAGGCAGTTCCATTTTTAGTTTTCTGAGGAAGTTCCATACTGTTTTCCACCATGGCTGTACCAGTCTGCATTCCCACCAACACTGCACTAGGGTTCCCTTTTCTCCACAATCTTGCCATCACTTGTTTTTGTTGATTTGTTTATGACGGCCATTCTGACTGGTGTGAAGTGGTATCTCATTGTGGTTTTAATTTGCATCTCTCTGATGGCTAGTGGTGTTGAGCATCCTTCCATATGTCTCTGGTCCCTCTGTATGTTCTTCTTGGAGAAGTGTCTGTTTAGGTCCTTTGCCCATTTTTTAATTGGGATGTTTGTCTTCCTGGAGTGGTTGTATGAGTTCTTTATATATTTTGGAGATCAAACCCTGTCTGAGGTATCATTGACAAATATATTTTCCCATATATTTGGTTCCCTTTTCATTTTGCTGATGTTTTCTTTAGCTGTGCAGAAGCTTTTTATTTTGATGATGTCCCATATGTTTATTCTTTCCTTTATGTCCCTTGCTCTATGGGACATTGGTGAAAATATTGTTGTGTGGAATATCTGAGATTTTCCTCCATATGTTCTCCTTTAGGATTTTTATGGTGTCATTACTTATATTTAAGTCTTTCACCCATCTTGAGTCTATTTTTTTATATGGTATAAGTTGGTGGTTGAACTTCATTTTTTCTGCATGTAGCTATCCAGATCGCCCAATATTGAAGACACTATTTTTATTCCATTTTATGCTTCTGCCACCTTAGCTGAAAATTAATTGACTGTAGAGACTTGGGTTTATTTCTGGGCTCTCTATTCTGTTCCATTGGTGTATGTGTCTGTTCTTATGCCACTACCAGGCTGTTTTTGATGATAGGAGCTTTGTAATATAGTTTGATATCAAGTATTGTGATCCCTCCTACTTTGTTCTTCTTTCTCAGAATTGCTGCAGCTATTTGTGGTCATTTATGATTCCATATAAATTTTTGAAATGTTTGTTCTGTATCTGTGAAATATGTCATTGGTATTTTATATGGATTGCATTGAATCTATAAATTGCTTTCAGTAGTATGGATATTTTCATGATGTTAATTCTTGCAATCCATGAGCATAGTATATTCTTCCATTTATTTCTGTCTTCCTTAATTTCTTCTTCAGTGCTGTGTAGTTTTCTAGTCCAGGCCTTTTATCTGTTTGCTTAGGCTTATTCCTAGATACTTTGTTTTTCTTGTTGTTATAGCAAACATGATTTTTTTCCTGATTTCTGATTCTGATATTTCACTGTCGGTATACAAAATGCCCTCAATTTCTGAATATTGACTTTGTTTTGCCAAAATTACTTATTAGGTCAAGTAGTTTTTTTGGTGGAGTCTATAGGGTCTTCTATGTACACTATCATATCATCTGCAAATAGTGACAGTTTTACTCCCTTCTTTCTGATTTGGATGCCTTTTATTTCTTTTTCTTGTCTGATCTCTATGGCTAGGACTTGCAATACTATGTTGAATAGAAGTAGTGAATGCAGACATCCTTGTCTTGTTTTCGATTTTAGTGGGAAAGCTTCTAGTTTTTGCCCATTGAGTATGATGTTGGCTGTAGGTCTCTCATATATGGCCTTTATTATGTTGAGGAATGCTCCCACTATTCCCACTTTGCTGAGTGTTTTTATCATAAATGGGTGGTGTACCTTATCAAATGCTTTTTCCACATCTATTGATATGATCATGTGATTTTTGTCTTTGCTTTTGTTTATGTGATGTATTACATTTACTGATTTGCAAATATTGAACCATCCTTGCATCCCTGAGATGAATCCCACTTTGTCATGATGTATGATCTTTTTAATGTATTGTTGGATGCAGTTTGTCAATATTTTGTTGAGGATTTTAGCGTCTATGTTCATCAGTGATATTGGCCTGAAGTTTTCTTTCTTTGTTGCGTCTTTATCTGGTTTTGGGATTAGGATGATGCTGGCTTCATAAAAAGAGTTTGGGAGTCTTCCATCATTTTGGATTTTTTGGAATTGTCTGTGAAGGATAGGGGTTATCTCTCCCTTAAATGCTTTGTATAATTCTCCTGTGAAACGATCCGGATATGGGTTTTTGTGTGTTGGGAGTTTTTTATTACCACTTCAATTTCATCTGCTGTTATTGGTCTTTTCAGGCTTTCTGATTCTTCTTCATTGAGTTTTGGAAGATTATATTTTTCTAGAAATTTGTCTATTTCATCTAGGTTTTCAAATTTCTTGGCATACAGTTCTTCATAGTAATTTCTTACAATCCTTTGTATTTCTGTGGTGTCAGTTGTAATCTCTCCTCTTTCATTTCTGATTGTGTTTATTTGGATGCTTTTTTTTTTCTTGATGAGCCTGCCTAAAGGCTTGTTGATTTTGTTTATCTTTTCAAAGAACCAGCTCCTGGATTCATTGACCCTTAGAATTGTGCTTTTAGTCTCTGTGTCATTTAATTCTGCTCTGATCTTGGTTATATTTCCTTTCTTCTACTTGCTCTGGGCTGTCTTTGTTGTTGTTCCTCGAGTTCTTGTAGGCATAAGGTCAGGTTGTTTGCTAGAAATGTTTCTATCTGCTTTAGATAGGCCTGTATCACTATGAATTTCCCTCTGAGGACTGCCTTTGCTGTGTCCCATAAGTTTTGGGTTGTTGTGAGTTCATTTTCATTTGTTTCCAGAAACTTTTTAATTTCATCCCTAATTTCATTCTTGACCCATTCATTGTTTAATAGCATGCTATTCAATCTCCATGATTTTGAGTGTTTGGGGTTGTTTTTTCCCTTGGGATCAGTTTCTAGTTTCAGTCCCTTGTGATCCGAGAAGATGCTTGGTATGATTTCAATTTTCTTGGATTTGTTGAGGCTTGTTTTGTGTCCTATCATGTGGTCAACCTTTGAAAATGTTCCACGTGCATTTGAAAACAATGTGTATTTAGCTTCTTTGGGATGGAGGGCTGTATATATATCAGTTAAGTCCATTTCACCTAGGGCATTGTTCAATGCCACAATATCTTTGTTGATATTTTGTTTGGAAGATCTGTCCATTTTTGACAGTGGGGTGTTAAAATCCCCTACTATAATTGTGTTGCTGTCAATATCTTTCTTGAAGTCATCTAAGATTTTCTTTATGTATTTGGGTGCTCCTATGTTGGGTGCATTCATATTTCCAATGTTAATGTCTTCGTGGTGGATTCTTCCCTTGAGTATTATGTAGTGACCTTCTCGGTCTCTCTTTATAGCCCTTTTTTGAAGTCTATTTTGTCTGATATGAGTATTGCTACCCCAACTTTTTTTCCTGTTCATTTGCTTGGAATATTTGTTTCCAGCCCTTCACTTTCAGTCTGTGTAGGTCTTTTGTTCTAAGGTGGGTCTCTTGTGGTTAGCATATGTGTGGGTCATGCTTTCTTATCCATCCAGCTATTCTCTTTCTTTTGATTGGAGCATTTAATCCATTTACATTTAAGGTTATTATTGATAGGTACTTATTCATTGCCATTTTTGTACCTGTGTTCCTCCCTCCCTCCCTCCCTCCCTCTTCCTTCCTTTCCTTAAAGCAGTCCTTTTAGCATCGCTTGCAGAGCTGGTTTGGTGAAGGTGTATTCTTTTAGGCTTCTTTTGTCTGGGAAGCCCCTTATTTGGCCTTCTATCTTGATTGAGAGCCTTGCTGGGTAAAATAGCCTTGGTTGCAGGCCTCTGGTTCTCATTACTTGGAATATTTCTTGCCATTCTCTTCTGGCTTGGAGCATTTCCATTGAGAAGTCAGCTGTTAACCTTATTGGGGCTCCCTTGTATGTTACTTCCTGTTTCTCCTTTGCTGCTTTTAAGATTCTCTCTTTGTTTTGGTATTTTGCCATTTTAATTATGATATGTCTTGAAGCAGGCCTCTTTGGGTTCCTCTTGACTGGGACTTTCTGTGTTTCCTGGATTTGTGTGACTTTTTCTCTCATCAAATTAGGGAAGTTTTCCATCATTACTTTTTCAAATAGGTTTTTATCCCTTGCTCTTCTTTTTTTTTAAAGATTTTATTTATTTATTTTTAGAGAGGGAAGGGAGAGAGAAAGAGAGAGAGAGAGAAACATCAATGTGCGGTTGCTGGGGTCCCTGGCTTGCAACCCAGGCATGTGCCCTGACTGGGAATCGAACCTGCGATGCTTTGGTTCGCAGCCCGCGCTCAATCCACTGAGCTACGCCAGCCAGGGCTTCTTCTTTTCCTTCTGGTATCCCTATTATACGGATATTATTGTGTTTCATATTATCTTGTATTTCTCTTAATCCCTCTTCATTCTTTCCTAGCCTCTTTTCCTTTTCTTGCTTTTTCTGGGTATTTTTTTCTACTTTGTTCTTCAGCTCACTGATCCAATCTTCTGCTCCATTGATCCTGCTTTTGATTCCTTCTACTGTGTTCTTCAGTTCAGAAATTGTATTCTTCATTTCCTCTTGGCCCTTGTTGATAGTTTGTATTTCCTTTTTCATGTTGATGTAGTTTGCAGTGAGTTCATTGTTGTTTCCCTGTAGCTTCTGGTAATTCACTGTGAGTTCATTGAGCTTCCTGATAACTATTGCTTTGAACTCAATGTCTGGTAGTTGAGTTGCCTCTATTTCATTTAGCATTCTTTCTGAGGATTCCTCTTTTCCTTTCATTTGAGGATTGTTTCTTTGTCTTCCCATTGTTTGTGAGACTCTTCTTGTTAGCCTCAGCTTCTTAACTTGATCTCTTCTGGTTCCCTGGGTTTATGGTGTAAACTTCTGTGGTAGAATACCTGTGAGATTCTGTGGTGCAATCTCCTTGATCTCCCATGCTCACTGGTCTTGGGCTGTCATTTAAGTGGCTCTGTGTTTGTCTCTGGGTTTTGATTGTTGTTGGGTCTTTCTTTGGTGGATCCTTCACACCAGCTGATTAACTGAGTGTCACTCTGTCTACCACCTCTTGTATTTTGTTTTGCTGTTGAAGGCAGATTATGTTGAAGCTGGTTCTTCCATGTGTACAAGGTTTTGAGTATTCTGTGTTGCTCTTGTTCAGTTGTTTGTTCTGTGTAATTTCCTACTATTTAGTTGTATTTCCAGATAGGTCCTGGATTGAGGTTAGTGTGGTTTCCACTCCCTCCTTCACCTTCTTCTGTTGTTATCTGTTGGTGGTTCCTTTGTTGTTGGGTTTCCTCTTCTAGCGGGTATTCTGGTGTTCACAGCTTCCACCTCCTCTTTTTTTGTGATAAGTTGGAGAGGTAAGGCAAAACGGTTTAAGAAAGCAAGAGAGTATTCTATGATATATTACAGTAGCCGCTGGTAGAGAAGAGATAGGAGACCCTTTGGCTATGTATAGTGTTAACCGTGATATTCCACCCAACTAGCCACTTTTTAGAAAGGATGTAAAGAAGATAAGGCTCTTGTTGGGGAGGGGAGGATTGTGAGTTGGATCTAGAATGCAGTGAGGGTGTGGGAGGTCAGATTCTGAGCTAAGGTGAGAGTAAAGGATAGTAAATAGGTGCAGTGTGTGAGAGAATAGAGTTAACCACTACAGTAATAGAGTTCGGGAAACTGTGAAGTGGGCAAAGATCTGGGAGGGGTGTTGTGTAGTATTTACAACTGCATGGAACAGCTGTTATTTACAATAATATTATAGCAACAATTATATGACTGAATCTATGTGGTCTGGATAACAAAAACAGGGAGTATAGGACCTTGAGTAGTATGTTAATGGAACACAAGTGAAGTGAAGGACAGTAAATTAGCAATACATTGTGAAAGAGAGAACAGTGGAAACCTGTCAAATGCTACAATATAACCAGCGAAGACTAAACAGAAAGAAGAGGAACACAAATACTATTAAAATAAAAGATATAAGACTAATGAAAAAAATAATAATAGAAATATGCAATAACTTGCAGGTTCTCTGTAATAGCAAATGAAATTTGCCTCACTGTCTCAGCTGTTTGGATGCCCCCTCTTTGTGTCCAACTCTGGTGTTTTCACAGTTCCAGGTTTTTTTGTCTCACTTGTGGGTATTTAAAAGAAAAAAAGCCAAAGAAGGTAGAAAAGATAAAATTGGAAAGAAAGGAAGAAGGAATAAAACAAGAAATAAGGAGAGAGAGGAAAAAGGAATTGAGAGATGAAAAATAATAAAAATTTAAAAATAAAAAATTACTTAAAAAAAAAAAAGCCTCTTGCTAGTTTCAAACTGGCCACACTGGTTTTTCTGGTCTTGCTGGCTTCAGCAGGCTGAGGGGCTTTTCTCCCTTCCTGAGCCTAGAGCACACTCTCCCCAGTGCTAGCCTGGCTCCTCTCTGTGGGGCCTTGGGTGTGGGATCTGGGCCTTTCATAGAGCACACTCTCCCCAGGTTGTGGGTGTGCGCTCAGCCAGGCTCCCTCAGACCCAAAGGTGTGCACCCTTCCCAGTGCTATGGGGGTGCACAGGGCCTCCTGTGCTACTTCGGGAGCGCTGCCCTACTGGGTGGGTAAGAGGCCAGAGTGATTGTTGCAGGAGAATTCTCCAAACAGTGTCTCTCTTTTTAATTTTTTTTTTTCGAGAGATTCCTCCTACTCAAGCCTGCTGCTCCGCACAGCCGCCTGGCCTCTCACACAGCCCAGGTCTCCAGCCAGACCGGGGACTATCAGGGTCAGGGCCTATCACAGCCCAACTCTCAACTCTCCTGAGCTAGCATCCACAGACTCTGTGGGTGCTCACAGCCCCTGTGTGTTTGCCACTTAGTCCTTTTCCCCTCTCTGCAACTTCAAGCAACCAGGTCTCTCCCGGTGCTGCACAAACCTTGTTTGGCCAGGGAGGGAGCAATTGACTCAGCTCTCTCCTGAGAGAGACCTTGTGGCAGACCTGGCAGGCACTGGGCCTGGGGCTACAGCCACCCTAGTCCCTGCGCTGGTCCATGGGATCTTATTGTCTTGAAGCACTCTCCTTATCATCTGGTTTTTCAGTGTCTGCTACAATTTTTGGTCTCTTATTTTCGTATATGCTGGGGTATTGTTGGCTGTTTGCTCTGTCCTCTGTAGATCGGCTAGGTTTTTCTCCTGTGTGTAGAGGGAAGTCGAATCTGCTCCCTCCTACCTCATCGCCATCTTCCTCCATCTCTTCATTCTGTTCTGTTTGGTTGTTTCTTTCTTCCTTCTGGTCCATTCCATTGATTTGAGTCCCAGTTTCCTTCCCACCACTATTGGTTCCCTGTACATTTTCCTTTATTTCACTTAGCGTAGCCTTCATTTTTCATCTAATTTGTGACCAAATTCAACCAATTCTGTGAGCATCCTGATTACCAGTGTTTTGAACTGTGCATCTGATTGGTTGGCTATCTCTTTGTCGCTTAGTTCTATTTTTTTCTGGAGCTTTGATCTGTTCTTCCATTTGGGCCATTTTTTTTGTCTTGTCATGCCTGTTACATATGAAGGATGGAGCCTGATGTGTTCACCAGGGTGGGGCAACTCACATCTCTGGGTTGTGTCTCTTTATGTGGGGGCAGGGTCTGAGAAGGAGCAATGGCGCTTTCTCCACTCTCTGCCAGATTTCAGTCACCTCCCCCACTTCCCCCAAGCAAGCGGGGCCCTTGTGGTTCTGATTCCTGTGTGCGTGGGTTTGTGTACATTCTAGGACCCTGTGGGTCTCTCCAAGGAACTGTCCTGTGAGGCTGGGAGTTTCTCCAGGCACCTGAACTCCCACAGGTGTTTTCAATTTGTGTTTTGAGGCTTTATTTCCCCGAGTTGGGACTCTGGATTGTGCAGTCTGTCTTGGTGCCCAGTTTGGCCTGGTTTATCTGTGCGTGAATGTGGAACTGGACACGCTGCGCCCCTCTACAATCCGCTGCCTGGCTGGGTCCGTCAACGGCCGCTTTGTGCACCCTGGGTCTGCACGCCACTGCCTTGTGCACCTGGAATCTGCCAGCTGCCCCGCCACAAGCCCTCTCTATCTGGGCTCCCTGACTCTGTCCCCTCTACCAGTCTGAATTACTGTGTCCACTTTAACTCCTTGGTTGTCAGACTTGCATACAGTTCAATTTTCTGTCAGTACTGGTTGGTTTTTTTTTTGTTTCTAAATTATTGTTGTCCTTATTTTGTTTGTTTGAGGAGACACAGTGTGCCTACCTACGCCTCCATCTTAGCCGGAAGTATGAGTTCATTTTCATTTTTTTCCAGAAACTTTTGATTTTTCCTTGATCTCATTATTAACCCATTCATTGTTTAATAGCATGCTATTCAATCTCTGTGAATTTCAATGTTTTTTTTTTTTTTTCCTTGAGGTAGGTTTCTAGTTTCAGGACCTTTTGACCAGAGAAAATGCTTGATATGATTTCAGTTTTCTTGAATTTGTTAAGGCTTGTTTTGTGTCCTATGAGGTGATCTATGTTTGAAATGTTGCATGTGCATTTGAAAAAATGTGTATTTTACTTCTTTGGGTTTAAGGTTCTATATATATCTGTAAAGTCCATTTGATCTAAGGCGTTGTTCAATGCCACAATATCCTTGTTGTTTTTTTCTTAGGAAGAGCTATTCATTGTTGACAGTGGGGTGTTAAAACTTCCTAGTATAAGTGTGTTGCTCTCTATATCTTTCTTGAAGTCCTTCACGATTTCCTTTATATATTTGCATGCTCCTATGTTGGGTCCATATATGTTTACAATGTTTATGTCTTCTTGATGGATTCTTCCTTGAGCATTATGAAGTGTCCTTCAGTGTCCCTCTTATTATGGCTTTTGTTTTGAAGTCTATTTTGTCTGATATAAGTAGTGCTAATCCAGCTTTTTTTTTTCTGTCCATTTGCTTGTAATATTTATTTTCAACCCTTCACTTTCATTCTGTGTTGATCTTTGTTTCTGAGGTGGGTCCCTTGTAGGCAGCATATGTGTAAGTATGTTTTCTTTTCCATTCAGCTACCCTATGTCTTTTGATTGGAGCATTTCATCCATTAACATTTGAAGTTATTATTGATAGGTACTCATACATTCCCCCCACTTTGTACCTGTGTTCCTATTTCTGTCACTCTTTTTTCTTCCTCTTCCTATAGCAGTCTTTTTAGCATATCTGGCAGTGCTGGTTTGGTGGAGGTGTATTCTTTCAGCATTCTTTTGTCTGAGAAACTCCTTATTTCACCTTCTATTTTATTTTATTAAACATTTTTATTGTTGTTCAAGTACAGTTGTCTACCTTTTCCCCCCACCCCTCACCACCACCCCAGCCCTCCTCACCTCCCTCCCCTGTTTCCACCTCCCCTTGTTATTGTCATGTGTCCTTATAGTTGTTCCTGCAAACCCTTTACCCTTTTCCCGTATAATCCCTTCCCCTTTCCCCTCTAGTCACTGTCAGCCTGTTCTCAATTTCAATGTCTTTGATTATATTTTGCTTCCTTGTTTGTTTTGTTTATTAGGTTCCACTTATAGGTGAGATCATATGGTATTTGTCTTTCACTGCCTGGTTTATTTCACTTAGCATAATGCTCTCCAGTTCCATCCATGCTGTCACAAAGATTAGGAGCTCCTTTCTTTCTGCTGCATAGAATTCCATTGTGTAAATGTACCATAGTTTTTTGATCCATTCATTTACTGATGGGCACTTAGGTTGCTTCCAGCACTTGGCTATTGTAAAATGTGCCACTACGAACATTGGGGTGCATAGGTTCTTTTGGATTGGTGTTTCAGGGTTCTTAGGATATAATCCTAGCAGCAGAATTGCTGGGTCAAAAGGCAGTTCCATTTTTAGTTTTCTGAGGAAATTCCATACTGTTTTCTATAGCGAATGCACCAGTCTGCAATCCCACCAACAGTGCACTAGGGTTCCCTTTTCTCCACAACCTCTCCAACTCTTGTTGTTTGTTGCTTTGTTTATGATGTCTATTCTCACCAGTGTGAAGTGGTATCTCATTGTTTGCCTTCCGTTTAAATTGAGAGCCTTGCTGGGTAGAGTAGTCTTGGTTGAAGGCCTTTGTTCTTAAGTACTTGGAATATTTCTTGCCATTCCCTTCTGGCTTGTAGTGTTTCTTTGAGAAGCCAGCAACTAGCCTTATTAGAGCTCCCTTCTATGTTACTTCTTGTTCTCTCTTGGTGCTTTTAAGATTCTGTCTTCATCTTTAAAACTTGGCATTTTCATTATGATGTGTCTTGGAGTAGGCCTCTTTGGGTTCATCTTGATCTGGACCCTCTGTGCTTCCTGAACTTGTGTGGCTTTTGCCTTCTCCACACTCAGAATGTTTTCTGTCATTATTTTTTCAAATAGGGTTTCTACCCCTTGTTCCTTTTCTTCTCCTTCTGATATTGCTATGATTTGAATGCTGCTGCATTTCATGTTGTCTTGCAGTTCCCTTAACCTATCTTCATATTTTTTTTAGTCTTTTTTCATGCAATTGCTCTAGTTGGGTATTTCTTTGTATGCTGTCTTCCAGTTCACTAATTCGGTCTTCTGCTTCATCCAGGCTGCTTGTAATTCCTTCTAGTGTGTTTTTTATTTCAGAAATTGTATTCTTCATTTCTTCCTGGTTCTTTTTTTTAGTTTCTATTTCATACTATTGTAGTTCTCACTCAGTTCCTTATGATTGTCTATTAGTTTCTTGAGTGTCCTTATAATCATTCTTTTAAATTCTATATCTCATAGTGTGCTTGCCTCAATTTCATTTAGTTCTTTTAGTGGAGAGTCTTCCATTCCTCTTAATTGCAGGTTATTTCTTTGTCTCCCCATTTGAGGTGACTCTTTTTGTTTGTTTCTGTGATACCTGATGCTCTGCTTTGCTAGCTGTCTCGTAGGGTGAACTTCTATGGTAGGAGTTCTGTGGGACTCAGTGGTGTGGTCTTTTTGATATCCCTGTCTGGATACTCTGGAGTTGCTCTTTCTTCCATTTGTGTGGGCTCTCTTGTTGTACTTGGGTTTTACCTGTTGGTTGCTCCTGTGTTGTGGGTTCTTTCCTCCAACAGGTTTACTGGTATTCACAACTCCCACCTTATCTTGTATGTGATCTGGGGCAGGGTGAAGGTGAAATAGAGTAAGACAGTAGGAGAGTATTCTATGGGATTTAAAGTACCAACAAGTAGGGAACAGACAGCAGGTCCTTTGGAGAAGTACAGCAATAACTGTGATGTTTCATCCAACTAGCCACTTTTTATAAAAAGTGAAAAAGAGATAAGACTCTTATTAGAGGGGAAAGAGAATGTGAACTAACTCCAGAAAGGAGCATGCTATACCAGGTTAGATGGTGAGATATAGTGAGAATAAAGGCTAGAAACTTGGTATAGTGTGTGAGAGAATAAAGTTAACCACAACAGTAATAAAGGTCAGGAAGATAGTGAAATGGACTAAGACCAGGGAAGGGTGTTGTGGAGCAACAATAATATGACTAGAAATATATAATCTGAATAAAAGGAATAAAAAGTAAAAGACCAAGAGTAGTGTGTTATAGGAATATGAGTGAAATGAAAGAAGAAAAATTAAAATGCAGTATGAAAAGGAGAACAAAGAAAACCAGTCAAACAATGAAATCAAACAAACAATACAAAGAAAACTAAATGGAAAGAAGAAAATAAAAAATAAAAATTAAAAATTAAATGCAAGTTCTGTAGGATAGCAAAGTGAATTTTGTCTCAGTTGTTAGCATTAGCCCTCTGATCTGTCTCTGGATTTGTCTTTGGTCCTTTCACAGCTCCAAGTCTTATTGTCTCACACTTGGAGGAAAAAGCCTCCTGGTGACTATAAATCCACCAAGTGGGCTCTGCTGGTCTTCCTGGATGCTGCAGGCAGAGTGGGGCTGGGCTCCGGGTTTGGTTTTTTTTGTTTTGTTTTTGTTTTTTTCTTTCCTGAGGTTCTGTGAGAATGGGGGTTCAGTCTGGGCTACAATATTCACAGGTGCCCAGCCTCCAGCCCAAGTCCTCAGAGCACTGTGTGGTCCTCACTGTCCATATGCGCCAGGCCAGCACCTTTAATCCACCTGTTGTGCCACCTTTTGATTAGTCTATGAGGTGTACCGAGTGGGAACAACTTTCACTCCTCCTCCCTTTTTACTGGCCTAAGTCCCTTCAAAGAAGATTAGTTCCCCTATTGAATTAACTCTCTCTGGGGACTGTTACCCCTCTCAGCCCCTGCTGCCCCACTTTGGTCAGTCCCTGAGTCACCCGGATTTGGACCAAATCGTGTCCCTCCACCTCCCTCTTCACTGACCCTCTGCTGTTCCTGACAGGTCCTTGCACAGCAGCTGAGAGCTTTTTTTTTTTTTTTAAGTGAATTCCCTTTGGTTGCAGGTGGCCATTCCTAACAGGAGCCTGGCTTTTCACACAGCCCAACTCTAACCAGTCCCGAGACTATGTGGGTCATGGTCAGTCACAGTCTAACTCTTCTCCCATCTCCAGGTGTCACCCAGCTCCCCAATTTTTCTGGTATTTCCCCAGCTTGTGTGCATAGTCCCCTCTGTGTCCTTATTCTCCCAGCAACTTAAAGCATCCAGGTCTCTCCTGGCTTAGGACTGGCTTCCCTGCTCTGGGAGGGGAGGGCGCTGCAAAGTTACAATTGCTGACCTGGTTCTCCTCCAAAGCTCCTGCGACAGAGCCAGTCCCTGGGTGCTGGCACAAGGTCTTGGGACCTTCCCTTTGGCCTACAGAATCTCCTTACTGTCCATTTTTAAATGTCCTCTACAATCTTTGGCTTCAAAACTTCATATAATCTGGTATTCTGTTGGTTGTTCACTCTGTTCTTGAGAAGATTGGCCAGGTGTCCCAGTTGGGTGCAAGAGCAAGTGGATTCAGCTCCCACCTACCTTGCCACTATCTTCAAAGTCCTAGATAGTCTTTTATTGATTTAGCAGGGAGCAAAGAATATTCTTGGGTCTGGATAATTTGATTCCTTTGTGCTATTTGATTTCTTTTTGCTTCCATATAGTACCTATAGACTGTCTTGGAATTTTGATAATTTTCAACTGTCTCAGTTGCTGTATGGCATCTAATAATTCTCCACCCAGTTCTGCATTCTTTATAAACTGCATTAAGAAAGTTAAGATGCCTTGGTACTTTCATAACACTCCAAAGTCATGAGTTATACCAAAGGTATAGCAATTATTAGTGTAAATATTGGCTATTTGATCTTTGGCTAATTGACAAGCTTGAGTTAGAGCAATTAATTTGTCCTGCTGTGCAGATCTTATTTCAGGTAAAAACTTTCAATTACATCCACCATGGTAGTTACTGCATATCCAGCTCAGAAATGTCCTTGTCTTTGAGATAAGGAGCAAGAAGTTTGTCAGTAAGTAAAATGCTATCATGGATGTCTACATCCTATAAAGAAGGTAGTAAAGTTGTTGGTTTAAGAGTGTCACACTGCCTGGTGTGGCTAAGTGGATTGAGTGCTAGCCTGTGAATGGTCACATGTTCGATTCCCAGTCAGAGCACATGACTGGGTTGCAGACCGGGTGCCCAGTTGGGGTGAGAGGCAGCCAATCGATGTATCTCTCGCACATGGATGTTTCTCCCCTTTTCTTTCTCCCTCCCTTCCCCGGTCTCTAAAAATTAAAAAAAAATCTTTTTAAAAAAGAGAGGCACACTTAGCTAAAGTAGTATTAGGCAGAGATAACAGTAATAATGCTGAGGACAGTGAGATTTTAATGAAGATTCAACAGAATGAGGAACATAAGTGGCTAAAGAAGAACCCAAAGCTATCTTTTCTGTTTGCACAACATGGTTATAGCAGAGATGGCCCTCATATAGGGAAGGAGTCCTTTTGCTGCTGAGTCTAATTGCAGGCTACAATATCCTATAGGGCTATAATGACCTCTATGTTTCTGAGTTAGAACCCCTAGAGCATTTACTTTATATTTATGTATGAAAATAGAGAAAGAAAGTTTATAATTAGGGTGCTCCAAAGTGTGAGCTTTAGCTTCTTTAGAGCTTCTACATCTTGTTTCCCCTTCAGGGTTTTATGAAATTGGTAGTTCTAGTTTGAATAAAGCATATAGAGGTTGAGCCATTAATAAAAAATTTGGAACCTAGTTGCAACAGTATGCAATCAACCCTACAAATACTCTAAGATGCTTCTTAGTTCTTGAAAGAGGAAAGGATAAGATTCCTCTGAATCTCTCCTAGTTGATTAGTAGCACATTTTTGAATACAAGATGGTCAGGGTATTTTACTTGGAGCAAACAGACTTAAAGCTTGTCCTTTGAGACCTTATGTCCTTTTAGAGCTAGCTGTGGTAATAGGTAAATTGTGTATTTTTGAGAGTCTAGTTATGTTCTAGAGCATGAAAGTAAATTATCCATATATTTGATCAAAGTGGATGTCTAGGAAAATCAACATCATTTAAATTAGCCTTTTGCATATGAGAGAAATAGTTGGGATTCTGTATATCCCTAGAGCATTACAGTCCAAGTAAATTGGCACTCTTCCCAGGTGAAGGTAAAGAAGTATTGATCGTCTTTTTCTATAGGAATGTTGAAAAGGACACTACAGGGAGTTCCGGCCAAGATGGAGGCATAGGCAGTCGCATTGTGCTTCCTTGC
>PVIA01011519.1:0-43866 GCA_004024845.1 Tonatia bakeri | reverse complement strand
CCTATAATTCGGATGTTGGAACGTTTAAAGATGTCCTGGAGGTCCCTAAGCCTCTCCTCATTTTTTTGAATTCTTGTTTCTTCATTCTTTTCTGTTTGGTTGTTCCTTTCTTCCTTCTGGTCCACTCCATTGATTTAAGTCCCAGTTTTCTTCCCCTCACTATTGGTTCCCTGTGCGTTTTCCTTCATTTCTCTTATCATAGTCTGCATTTGTTCATCTAATTTATGTCCAAAGTCAACCAGTTCTGTGAGCTTCCTGATCACCAGTGCTTTGAACTGTGCATCTGATAGTTCGGCTATCTCTTGGTCACTTAAAAAAATTGGTTGTGGGGCTTTCAAATCTGTTTGAGCCGTCTTTTTTATTTTCCTTTGGTTTGGTTGCAGCTGTTTCATAAGGGTGGCGGAGCCTTAGGTGTTCACCAGGGCGGAGCACCTCAGTCGCTGGGTTGTGACGCTGTTTGTGGGGGCGGGGTCTGAGAGGGAACAATGGAGCCTGCTCGGCTCTCTCTAGGCATTCCCTCCCCTCCACTGCCTCCCACCAGCAAACTGGGCCCTTCTGGTGCTGGCTCCAGGGCGGGTGGGCTCGTGCACTTTCTCGGACTCTGTGGGCTTCCCCGAGAAGTCTCCTGTGAGGCTGAGAGAGTCTCCCAGCCTCAGCTCCCAGACGGGGCTCTTAAGCTTTGAAATGCAGCAGCGCTGCCCGTTTTCACTTAGTTTGCGTGCGAATGTGTGGCTGCGGAGAGCCAGCTGCCTTGCGCCCCTCACTGGGTCTGCTAGTCGCCTCCCGCGCCCAGGGTCTGCCACCGGTTGTCCGCTGCCGTCTGCGCCCTGTGCACCCGCACCTGCCAGCCAGCGTTTCTTCCCGCCGGGACCCCTCGACCCCTCTCCGCAGGCCTCTGATTCCGCCGCTCCTTACTGGTCTGGATGTACTGGAGTCCAACTTCTGTTCAGTTTATTTCCCTCTGTTCTGGTTGTTTTCTTGTTTCTCAATTTTTGTTGTCCTTAGTTTTGGTTGCGTGAGGAGGCACAATGCGACTGCCTATGCCTCCATCTTGGCCGGAACTCCTGTTGCTTCTTATGACTAAGGTAAAATACAGTCTTCAGGTACAGCTAGACCCAGGGCCTTAAGTCATGTTATTAGGGCTTCATCTCTCTCTCCGCCTCTTACCTCTACAAGCCTTTCATTCATTAGCTATATTTGCCGGCACAATTCTTTGTGGAACTAAAAGGATAACTATTGGCTTCCCCAAGCCATTATTATCCTTAGAGCTTATGGTTGTACAGAAGGAAAGAATGTTCTGGTTTTTAAGCCTGATTCATTGCTTATCACTGGGACTGAAGGTGCAATCGGTCCTACCCAAACCACATGGACAAGGAAGGGAGTCTCCTCACAAGAAAAAGGGTGCTATTTGCCATTATATTTTTATCGTATGTGATATTCCATGCATGATATTTCATATTCACTCAACAGTTTGGAGGGGTTGAAGAAATCTGGCTAAGAATATTTTCAAAGCTAGGACTGCCACCTACTTCTTCAGTTTTTTTTTTCCCCTCCTGAAAATCTGTCCTTTAATTGGCATGTTTAAACCATCTGCATTCCATGTAGTTACTGATATTTCTGGATTATGCCTACTATTTTCTTATTGTTTTGTCTGTTCCTTCTGTTTTTTATTCCTCAATTTTTTTTTTCACTTCTTTAGTTTTATACTCATTGGTTTTTCCTCAGTACCTCAAGGTTCAATGAATGAGTTACAGGCATAATTATACTCATGTCTCACTCGCTAACATTTACTCTTTCACACAAATAGGTCCTTGCTGAAAAAAGTTATCAATAGCAATGGAATATACTTCCTACATTAAAAAACTATATATCCAAAGTTGGTTGTAAGTAAGGGAGAGATTCTTGGCAGTATGTGAGAGTGTGGAGGAAATAATATGAGAGAAAATGACACACTAAATATCTTATTTCAAGAGTATTTCCTTTTCCTTTGAAGGTGAAGGCTAATACGTTAGACATGGCAGATAATGCATTTGATGACGAATACCAGAAATGTTCTGATAGGATGGAAATCAAGTATATTCCCCAACTGCTTAAGGAAGAGAAAGCAAGCCATCAGCTTTTGGAAGATGTGTGGGAAAATGCGAAAGCCAAATGGGAAGCTCGGAAGACTCGGCTCTTTCTCCCCATGAGTTTTAAGGACAACCATGGAATAGCCTTGACGGCATATATTAATGAAGCTCAAGAGCAAACTCCCTTTTACCAACTGTTCAATGAAGCTGTGAAGGTGGCCGGCCAATCTCGAAAAGATTATATCTACGGCTTCCAGTTCAAAGCTTTGCATTTTTACTTGACGAAAGCCCTGCAGTTGCTGAGAAGACCTTGTGAGGACAGCTACAAAAATGTGGTGTACAGCATGAGCCAGGCCCCTTCATTTGCAGTTGGAGGGCTAAACCAAGCCAGGTTTGGCCATTTCACCTTGGCGTATTCAGCCAAACCTCAGGCTGCAGATGACCAAAATGTTCTGTTGACCATTCGCTCATGCTTTGGAGTTGCCATTGAAAAATTTTTTGATAAAGAAAGTGCAAGTGAAAGAATTGTTTTAATACCCCTGAATGAGGTTTTTCATGTGTCACAGGATGAGGCTGGCAGCAACCTTATCCTTCGCAGCACAAACAAGACCTGCAGCCACTACGAGTGTGCGTTTCTCGGAGGTAAGTGTCTCTGTTCTGTCTGCACTTGTCTGAGGGGGAGGGAGTGGGATTCTCAGGACCAGGGAGAGGTCAGGGAGGAAAGTGAGAGGTGTTTGAGAGGAGAAAGGACAGTGGTGGTCTCTAGCCTAGCTCCTTTCATCCCGTTAGTTTCTTTTTCCAAAATATAATTTTATCAAAGTAATACATTTACAGTTTTATAGAAAATTAAAAACTTAAAATAGTACCATAAGACAGTCATTTCCAACCAGGGGCAGTTTGTCCCTCAGGGTCATTTGGCAATGGCTGGAAACATTTTTAGTTGTCACAGTCATCCCTAGTTACTACTAGCATCTACTGGGTAGAGGCCAAGGACACTACTAAACGGTGCACAGAACAGCCCCCCACAGCAAAGTACCTGGCCCAGTAACCAGCCCACAAGTGCCTGGCTACTGTCATGTAAGGATTACAATGACAAATAGCATCCCCTTCCCACCCATTCTATTCCCATTTTCCACTCCTCAGTGGCCTTCTTTTCTTTTAGCCTTTTTTCCCCCAGATACTTATTGTCATGTTTCTAAGGAATAACATATTTCTGGATTTTTATCTGCTGACATCACAGTACAGAGAATGAACATTTAGCTCTCATATACCATGCACTAATTAGGAATTCTTTATTGCATCGAGCTGTAATAGAAAACCTGCCTGAGAACTCTCACTTAATAAGAAGTCTAGAGGTAGGCTGTCCAGAGTTGGTACAGTGGCTCCACTATGTCATCAGTAACTCAAGCTCTTTCTGTTCTACCAGCCTTCACATGTTGGTTTCTTGATTCATGTTTGCGGTATGACTGTTGTAACTATAGACATCAATCCCTGTTTAAGACAAAAACAAGGGGAAGAGGGATGGCAGCCAAATCTGCCTGTTTAATCAGGAAAGTACACCTCTTCCCAGAAACTCTTAGTAGATTTCTTATTACATATTATTGACTGGAACAGCCACATGGTCATTCATAACTACAAGAAAGCTTGGGAAGGATGTAATTAGCATTTCCAACCTCTATAGTGCAGGGAGGCAAGGGAGAAGGGAATTAGAAATAGCTGTTAGGTGAGTAAACTGAAAGCTTCTAATAACTGTCACCCGCCCCCCACATCCATGCATTTCCCCCTTCCCGTTCTCCCAGTGTGGTAAAGGCGGTAGTCTTTAAGAACCTCTTTACCACAGGGGTATTAGTGGTGTGATCTTTTAAAATTTCTTTAGCTTTTTATATCCCATCTGTAATGTACTCCCAAATCCTTAGAAATATAACTCTTCTCTTAGTACATTCAGATACTCTTGTTTTTCTGGATACACTCCTCCTGTATTCCCCCATCCTCCTGCTGTATGACATGCGCTCTAGACCTGTTGAATACCCTGAAATCTCTCCGCACTGCTATTCTGAGACTTTCTTCTGCTTCTCCCGTGAGGAGTCCCCTGTGTCTTAAATTTCTTGCTCTTCCTTGAATTACTCCTTTGTTTGGTGGGTAAGGGTTCTCTGGAAGTTTTCTGAGAAGAGACATTGAGGCAAATTTTCAAAGACTGCATGTCTGAAAAAACACCTGTCTTTAGGCTTGAATGATAATTTGTATAGATTTGTATTTCTGTTTCAGAAGTTATTTTCCTAGGAATTTTGGAGATTCCTCTACTGTCTTCTAGTTTCTGGTGCTGCTGTTGAAAAGTGTGAAGCCATTCTAATTACTAAAACATTGAATGAGACATGTTTTTTTTTCTTTTCCCCCAGGAAGATTTTAAGATTTTTCTTTTATCCTCAACATTCTGAAATTTTATGATGTTGTGCCTTGGTGTATGTGAGTAATGATGGGTAGACAAAACTCTTTCTACTTCCTCCTATGTAAATGGCCTCCTGTTGATCTTCTTTTAGCACTTTTTCTCTGAAATCTACCAAAGGTGGAATTCCTAATGGTAAACTTAATGCTTCATTAGTAATGTGCATCTGATCTGGGAGGATTGCAAATGAGCTGTAAATAGTTGGGGGGAAGCCATAGTATTGGACATTCCTACATATACTGTGGCCTACCCAGATGTTCCTTTTGCTGAGTCCTGGCAGTACACCCCTGGTATACTGGTATAAGAGATATTGTCTTCTGCAACAAATACACAATGTGGTGTGAGGCTATCAAGTTAGGATGGTTCCTGCACCCATCCGCGTAACCTTGTTTCCTTGTAACCGAGCATCTGGGGCTAAAAGCCCTGAACTGCTGTAAGGACTTGCATTGAAGGGATGACTCTCACACTGTCCTGTTGCTGAGTAGTATGCTGTGTTTCTTGCCTTGCATTCTTCAGCAGAGGTGGTGAGATGATGGCCTTTTGGGGTCTTATGAGTGTGATTATCTAGCTGAACCCCCAACCATGGCTGCTGGTCAGGAAGAGTGAGTATTGCAGTGGGGCCTCGGGAGCAGGGTGGACGTTTAGACCTTGACTCAGTGTGGCCAAGGCACTATGAGATGAAAAGAATAGTTGTGGAAGTGCTGATGAGACATCATGGCTGTGTGGGGCTGATCCACTTATGAATTAATGGCAGAAGCTATATAGCCTTTGAGGTGCTTGAGTGCTTAAGGCTGCTCTTGCCTGATCCTAACAGTGAGTGCCTCCTTAAAGTTTGCCTTCAGCACCTCATTTACCTCACCCTAGTCCTGGTCCTAAATTGCAAGGAAGTGAGAATCTGTTCACCTTCAGGGGAGATGACTACAGAGAGTAAATCTGTGTAGAAAGGAAAGGTGCCCATGCCCCTCACCAACGATGCATCAGACCTAACCAAAACCCAGGCCAGTTGGAACCAGCTCATACCAGCTT
Source organism: Tonatia bakeri (assembly GCA_004024845.1). Lineage (NCBI taxonomy): Eukaryota > Metazoa > Chordata > Mammalia > Chiroptera > Phyllostomidae > Tonatia > Tonatia bakeri. The sequence goes on along the minus strand of PVIA01011519.1, from coordinate 38,328 downwards.
ATAGGAACTGACTGTGGGCATGTATCTCTTCCCAATTCCTCGTATATCACAGTGGCTTGAAATGGGCCATGGTTGAGAGTCATACCACAGGAATCAGCAAACAGTACACATCAGGACCCCCAGCTCCCACCACAGAACTTGTTCAACTTTACCAGCACATGACAGCCAGAAACCCAGTTGCATCTGGGTTGACGAAATAACGTTCCTGATGCATTTAGCCAAATGCCATTTGTGGAGGCGTGGTTATACACAAATCCTGGCTGCGGTAGCTACCGGCCAAATCAGTCACTGGCATCAGGCTGATTGACAGAGGCATGCGATGAAGCCCACAGATTCATGTTTGTGAGTAGAATTATGGTGAACAAAAAGGGGTGGACATTGGGTTGATTCAGAATGGGTGGGGGGGTGTTGGCGAGGGTGGCTCAGACCTGCATAGACAAGTGCATTATGAGTTCATTGTGAGGGAGGGGAAGGGGAATGAGCACACCCCTGTGGGCCTGCCCACAAGGTCAGGCAGAGGCTGCATGGCAGGTTAATGTTCAAACCAGCCACAAGAGGAGACTGCTGTGGAGGCTCACGTGTACTATTTTGAGAGCTCTGACAAAGTCAGGCCCCTGCACATTTGATGATTTAACGCCAAACTGAAGTCTAATCAACATCCTCTGCTGCCATCTAGAGACAACTAGGGGAACCTAGGATCAAAAACTTGATCATTAAAGCTGGGCTGTTTGAAACGCTGTGAAGGACAACAGCCAGAGCTTTTCAAAGCAAACCAGGGCCTGACCAGTGTGGTTAAGTTGGTTGGAGTGTCATCCTGTATACGGAAAGGTTGTGGGTTTGATTCTTGGCCAGGGCACATACCCAGACTGCAGGTTTGATCTCCGGTCGGGGTGCATGCAAAAGGGAACAAATTGATTTCTCTCTCTCTCTCTGTCTCTCTATCACCCTCCCCGCCCACCCAATGCCTTCCTCTCTCTCCAACACCAATGAAAAAGTGTCCTCAGGTGAGGATTAAATAAATAAAAGCCAGAAGGATAGAATTAGAACCTTGTTCTATTGTGACTAACTGTAATTTTGGGTGAAAAAAGACTCAGCTGTAAAAAAAGAAAATTTTACCCTTTGCAGCAGCGTGGATGGACCTAGAGAACATCATGCTAAGTTAAGTAAGCCAGTCAGAGAAAGATAAATGCCGTATGATTCCGCTCATATGTAGAATTTAATGAATGAAGTGAACCAAGAAGCAAAATAGAGACAGACCCACAGAAGGAGAGCAGGCTGACAGCTGTGAGGGGGCGGTGGAGGTGAGGGGGTGGAAGGATTGAGCAAAAAGGAAAAAGGACTCGTGTGTGGTGATTGGTGAGATGAGGTATAAGGGGGATAAATGGCAATGGAAAAAATAAAATAAAATTTTTTAAAGTTATACTATACTAAATTTAGTTCTAACACAGTCCTGTGTTATTTTGCACTTACAATTTCCAAAATAAAAAGTGTTGTGGGCCTTACAAAAACTCATTAGCTAAAAAGAAATAATAAAGTAGTTCTGTTTGTTAGGGCATGGAGAGAGTACCAATGTCCCATTAGATAATGCAATTCCCAATGGTCAAGGTGTAAACTTAGTATTAATTCAAAACTACGGGAGTGAACTGTGCATAAATGGTAACGAAACCCTTTATTCCTTCTCATAGGAGAATCACCACAGGTTAATCTGCTGTACTGTTTTCCCAGAGAAACCGATAAAGGTGCAATGTCAGCTGTATAATAGGCTATACTCTTTATTGTTAAACAAAATGCAGCCAGACCAAGTGAGAGAGAGAGCAAGAAGCAGTGCCAGCATGTCAGTCTTTTGCATCCTGATCACGGCAGTGACATCTCATCCCTTTGGCTGTGTTCCATGCGCTAGAAGCAAGTCACTAGGTCCAGTCCACACTGAAGGGGAGAGGATTACCAAGGGTGTGAATACCAGGAGGCAGGGTCTTTGGGAGCCACGTTAGTAGCTGCTTACCATAATCCTGATCCATTATAGTCTGTCGCCTCCCCTGGGGGATGATCCACATAGCCGCCCTTTTTCCTTAATGATGAGCTCCAATGGCAACTTCTGCAGGCAGAGGAGAGCAGCCACAGAACCATGGGGATCAAAGTCAGCAACCAGTTTCGTATACTGGTATTTTTGATCTGTTTACTGAGGTCGTATAGAATTTATATTCATTTACTGAAGTGAAAGCAGGTGTTAGAGGATTGTCCATCCACCCACAGAGGTCAGGACGAGCACACCCACACAAAAAAGAGAGGAATATATTCTTCCTCCAGTTCCCCTCACTCTCCAACCCCTCATTCCTTGGTGCTTGGGAACTCAGTCAAAGCGGAAGTCAGCATGACTATGATCAACTTACAGGTGGTTGAGACAGCCAGACCAGACAGTCCTGTAGAGCTCTTCGGTGGGGAGGCTGGTAGAATGCTCATTTGAGGTCCCAGAGCTTCATAATGATGTCCTTGCTGTGGCGGACCGTAGAGTCAGGAGCTGTACTGCAGACGATGGCTGCACACACATGATGTACTTCGTCGGTCTCCAGAGGCTTTTCTTCAGACACAGTCGCTTTGTATGAGCAGGCGTGTGTAACATAAAGATTGATTTCATGAGTTGCATTTGCTGCGTTTATTTCCATAGAGAGGGACTGCACTGAGTTTTTCTTTGGTAATCCAGTTCTGGTGTCTCAAGACCTGGTCATACTGCTAGGGCAGCAGTGTTGGCACACGAGAGTACAGACACATGAATGTGTGTGCTCCTTGCCAGGATCATCCTTTGAAGTTCAGCTCTTCATACATAGCATCCAAGGCAACGAACGTGTTATCATCGCTACAGTGAGTGGATGCAGCCTTCTATTGGGTTTGCCCAACCTGGGCGCAGGCTGTTTTGCTGGAGAACTGGGTTTCTTTTCAGGTGTGAAGTCTTGTAGGGAAGGCCCCCACTGAGCCAGTAGTTTGAGTAAAATAGTAGGTAAGGCTTTTGTAATGTCTAATACAGAAGTTTTCAGACTCTCTCAGTTTATGGTCCTTTCCTTAGTGTTATCATAATTATTTTCACTGTTCCTAAGCTTAAAGAAATAGCCCCAAATCCCACTTATTAGGTCAAGTCAGACAACTGGGTAAGCATTTATTTCTTAACACCTTAGTAGCTGCTTGAAAAAATAATACACAGAAACTTTTTAAAAAGTACTATGTATATGCCTGTTGGACAGTGCATAGCTTCTTAAACCTTGGAGTTAAATTAGACACCACCTTCTTTCCTGATCCACGTTGATTTTCACATATATTTGTTTTTTATATCATATATTTGCTCAACATATGATATCATCAAACAGAACATAACATAACTTTGCAACTACATTCTACCTCGACCTACTAGTTCACGTGGTGTCTGACAGATATCAACTATGGCAGTTGTTGTCTTGAAATTTTAAGTGTCCTTTGGTACCCTTGTGAATTTGCTTTAGGGTTCAGGGACACCTTTGCTAACACTGGGAAATTGTGGGTCTGAGAGATGGGCAGCCGCCTGTGTGTGAAAGGGGCTCAGGCCCTTAGGAGCCAGGTTTGCCCCTTAACTGGAGGTAAAACTTTTGTGTGACAATGAACCTTTTGGGAGTTTTTCCTCTCTTATGGGACTCTAGTTCAGAGAGAATCCATTGCGTGTTAGGACACTGGGTTGGAGAGTTATGCCTTTTATTTAGTGAGAAATTCTGTCTCAGATAGGCCCATAACAGGCTGGCAGTAGCTGCTCTACAAAGGAAGTCCTTGTGTCCAAAAGCCCAGTGGCCAACAAATGCTGCTGCAGTCTTGTTACCAGACATTCCAGTCAGCCATGAGTTAGGCCACAGACATCTGTGATGTCTTGGGATCTGAAGGAAATAGGGAACCCCTGGGAGGCCTTAACTTACCATTGTCTGGAGTGCTCTTCAGGCCTCTTACTAGAGCATTCCCTGGTAAAATGACAACTTGTGTTCCAGTATGTATTGTGGAAATAGGCACTATTCCTGATCCTATGGGTTATTCCCCTGGCCTCTGGTAGTTTCCTCACACATATGAGCCGATCAGTACTTTGTTGAACACTCAAGAGAAATCCTTTTGTTAAGCGGGAGAAACCTGGTTCTTCTTGTTGATGCATATAAAGAATTACAAATCAGCAAATCTATCAGCATGCAATCAGGGTTTATTAGTGATCCATTCCCATGGAAGAGAACAGGCCTAGCTAAGGGGATGGAGGGAAGGCAGTGTAAAAGGTTCAGGTTCAGGGCGGCGAAAGTAAGGGTGGCCGAAGGCTGGGGTGGCCAGAGAGCCCAGAGCAGCAAGAGCAGGAGTCCTTTGTTCTGAGGACTTACATAGTGGGCAGGATGAGGGTGAAGAAGTTATATATTGATTGACAGGTACAGGTGGTACCAGCTTTCTCAGGGGGATGTGACTACCCAAACTTAGGTAGGCATGGGAGTCTGTTAGCCCGAGTCCTTATCTTGCTCTAAACTCCATTTTTCATCTTATAAAACAGATACGTAACAGGAAGCAGTTCATTAAAGTTGGGGCAGTTACCCGAAGTTATTTATGGGCTCTTTCTTGAAGCATTAGGGACTCCTTCATAAAACAGCTAGTAACCAGAGGTAGGCAATGAACCAAAGTTGGTTTATGGGCTTCTTCTTAGGGCACTGTGGACACTCTCCCACCTTCCATGCCTTGGGGTGAAAGTAGTTTCAAGGCTTTCTTTCCCAGATAGTGGAGACGATTCCCAGAATTCAAGGACTCCTCTCCTCTTGTGCTAACATTGCGTTTCTTGTGATGTTGAAACACCCAGCAATATTATCGTACCTGGCTTAGGACTGCTGAGTTAGTGGGTGAGATATGTCTCCTCCTCCTCCCAGCCTTGGTTTGCTATTCATTCGTCCTAAATGCTAAAAGGTGTGTCCTGGCAACCAGGATGCTGGGTGCTGGCCAGCAACAGCAGTGCGGTCTCCGAGCTCGACCTCTGCTCTCTCCTGCCGCGCTTGGACGATCTCAGGGCTCTCTGCCTGTGTGCTTCCCTTCTCTTCAGCACTGTGTAATAGCCAAGTTATCCTGGTATTTCCTTTGTGGAAAAGATTTAAACTACTTAATAGTTATAATATCACTTGATTTCTCTATTTATTCTTGAATTATTTTTGATATATTTTCTAGGAATTTGTCCATTTGTCTTATATTTCAAACTTATTCATAGTATCTCATGTCTTTTCACACCTGTTGAGTCTGTGGTTATATTCTCTTTATTATTCCTTATATAAAATATTTGTGCCTTCTCATGTTTATTTCTGGATCAATCTCCTATCCATTTTTAACCCTGTTAGTTCTTTAGAAACTCAGAATAGTTTGATTACTTTCCTGTGCTGAAAACCCTAATGAAAAACTAAGTCCAGAGTCAAACAGGAGGACATGCGCAGTGCTGGGGGACGGAACTGTGTCGAACAGTAAAAGGTGCCCCTCCAGGCGTCAGCCAGACCCACGGGATGTGTGAACCCAACCACCATGCTGTATGCCTCAAACTTTTAAAAAAATCAGTTATCAGAAATTTCAACAAAATATATAAACATTAAAAAAGCTACTCATCCTTTACTACTGAGGAGGCTCTCAAAAATTTTGTTCATAAAAATCACTTGGGAGTGCTTGTTTAAAGTGCAGAGTAAAAGATTTCACCCCCAGAAGTTCTATGTCAGTAGTCCTGGCTAGAGTCCTAGAGTTTTCCATTTTAATAAGCATCCAGGTCATTCTGAAGTATGTGATTAGAAGACTACACTTTGAGGAAAATGTTCTAATTTGTGTTACAGACCAAAAATAAAGTCTTTTTAAATCCCCCAGTGTCTAGTTCAGTCCACAGGCTGAATCTGTTACATCCGTGGCTTTCTCATTCCCACCTCCCCTCACCTTCCCCTCAACTAAGCCCTCTCGGTAAGGCTTGCACCCACCACTCATCTTGTGATTGTCTCTAGAACTGTTTGTTAAATGTGAGGTCTAGCCGAACACCTGAGGTTAGCCTCAGGGCATCACCAGACTCTCACAGATCTGTACCAGTTCCTGGACCAGTAGAAACTGGACCAAGTCACTTGGATTCTTGGTTCAAACTCCACAGGCCCCTCAGGAATGCCCCAATCTCTGATGGATAAGTTTATCTTCAGGTAACTGAACTTGATTAGATCAGTGAGTTATCCAGCCGTGGAGAAGAGACTGTAGGACACCTAGATCTTCTGGGTCATTCTGGGAAGCCCTCCATGGCTCAAGGTGGCACCAGATCTAAGTACCCTCTCACTGACCTTCTTGCCTTGACTGCAGTTGGGCAGGCTAGCGGATCCCCTCTATGTCAAGTCTCAGGGCAGTCGCTGCTGCACTGATGATTTCTTTCACCAGCAAGAAGGCCCTAGGACCCTATGAAAGTGTGCTATTAGATGCCATGTTCCTGGTCTCCAAAAACCGTGGGTCTCTTTACATACAGGTCAGTTTCTCCATATGCATGTGAAGGATCTTTGTTCCTATATTCAAGGATTTTGAAGCTCTATTAGAGATTCTTTTTCTCCAGTGGATAGGAATTGTCATAGTAAAGGAATAGGTTTGCTGTTGACAACATTTAGTATCTGAAGAGAATTGTTGGATAGGTAAATCTTCTAACGTTAGCTTTGGATGGGCCTTTGGAGGTCATTTGAAACAATCCCCCACTGAAAGATACAGATAAGGAAGCTGAATTCTAGAATGTGAGATGTGTTACTAAAGATCGGACTGCTGCTTGATGACTGTAACATGAATACAAACATGTAGTTGTTCTGCCATTCGCATCCTACTAAGTTATGGGCCTGATAGACTAGAAGCTGACAGATCAATTACTAATAGCCACAGACAGGCCTGAAATCTTTCCTAGGATAGATTGTATCTAACTAATAAAGCTTTATCTTTATGTTTCAGGACTGAAAACTGCAAATTGTGTTGAGAACATGGGTAAGATATGCTTTAAATTTAAAATTCTCTGTAATGGGAATTTTTCCATGTGATTTCTCACAGGTTGGGGTCACAGCCATCCAACCACATTGTCATACTGTCCGCCACCATTTTCTCAAGGCTGGGTTGTGATTTTCTCCACGGGGTGCATGCCTCCCCCATGCTCACCCCAGCCTTGCTGGTTCTCTCACATACTGCATTTATCTTGGGCATGTAGTGCCATTCCACTCTCACTAGCCCACCCTTACAGGAGCGCCAGGACTCCTGAGGGTCCCCACAGGACTCCTGCACGTGGAGCTAGCCTCATACCCTGTGTTTGACGTTTCAGGAGATACCATGTGGGAAACTAATGAAGGACTAGAACGAATGTGCCTCAAGGGCAGCCCGGAGGGACAGAATGGTAATACAGCCCATCTCCGCCTCCTCAGGAAGCACAGGGGGGTGTGACAAAAGATCACCTTCCTTAGAGGATTCATGAGAAAGCTTTGGGGAGATAAGCAGGAATTCTGAGAGTATTGAAGAATAGCATTATCTTGTAGGCCCGACAGATTTGGACCAAAGTTGCCAGAAAATACCTTGGGCTGATGAATGTTTTTGGTGGATTTTTTAAAGACTTCCTTATTAAAAAGTTTGAAAATAAGCATCCATTTCTAGCTGTCTTCCTGGCTAGTGTTCTATGAATTCTTCATGTAATTAAAATGAATCCACATCCATTCGTTTTTGAGGTTGAAATTTTTGTATCTCTCATCTCACCATATTTCATATGTATCTTAAACATGGGCCAACTCGAGTTTTTGTCATTAATGAATGTTTAAAAATAGACTGAACCTGCCATACACGTCTGAGCACAGTACTACATAATGAAAGCATTTTTGTATTTCAGACTATTTCCAACCCATCCATGTCTCCAGCCCTGGTAAGTATGCTCTCATATTTAAAAATAACCCTTATATGGATGCTCAGTAGTTCTTTCTTATTTAACAAGTTTGTTTCTTAGCTGAAGAAAAATAGTACCTTGCAGATATGAAGGAGTAACTTGGCAGATAGGAGGCGGGGGGTAGGTAGAATCTATTCTGAGGAAATTTGCCCCTTTATAAATGAGAGGGTTAGCACTCTGGAGGGCTGAACAAGACGGAAGTATTCTAGGGAATAAGGTTGGTGGGACCTGAAAAGCTAGTCACTCTTGAGAGGTCTGAGGGCTCTATGCCCAGTCATCGAGATTAACCTGTGTGGATGCCATTCAGATGAAAGTAGAAGTTAGGCATTTGCATTAGTCACTTGCACCTCTCCAATATGCTAAAGTTTGGTATCATTTAAGTAAAATACCTGGGTGACTAGATGCCCCCGCCCCCTGCCCCAGTTTCCAATCATGGTGATATGGCCGAAATCACTTCTGTGCATTTCAGTTCCTCATTACATGTTTGGCCCATGCAGCTACAGCAAGATTTACTTTATTAAAGACAGAGGTATCTGGCCTTTCCTTAAGTATGTAATTTACTTGATGTTTGAAAGATAACTTCCTGTCCTTATGTGAAGCATTTCATGCTGCGGGGATTTGCTTGGCAACACTTCTTATTGGCTCATTGCAGGCGAAAGTTTTACTCGTCACTTCGCAGGGGCCTCAGCTGACTCTTCAAGGCAGACGTTTTTCTAGCTCACTGAGATCCCCCAGACTTGTCATGTGGGGCGGTGTTTCTTGAGCTGCCCAAGGAAGTTTCCAGCCCAATTAGCCAAGGTGCATTTAGACTCTGGCTGACACTTAAATTTAGTGGCATCACTTTACTGGATGTACCAAATGGTTTTTTATGGTCTTATTACCTGAAAAGAGTTTTGCTGTAACTATAGTAACTTCCCATGATTTTATTCTATCATTAAAATGGAAAGTTTCTTTTTGTAACTTAGGTGATAGAAACCAGAAGCTTGAAGACCCTGGTAAGACGTTTTCATAAACTCTGGGCCTTATATTTGCAAGACAGTTCCTTTAGGGTGGGACCAGGTGGGCGTGGCATGGTAAGGAACGGTGGGAAGAGGGAAGAACTACTTTATCGTACTAGTCTGGTATCGGAGAGACCCTCCTGGGTTTTGGACAGGCTTCTTTATAAAGATGACACAGCAGCTCTCTCTGTGTTTCTTATCTAGCAATCTTCAGGCCACCCCAGCAGAGAAGTTGAGGAACTAGTCCTAGAGAATATGGCACTTTCCGCTCTACACTAGCAGTTATGTGGATGAGGAAGATGTGGCTAATTATCCCACACACTGTTGTGACCTCAGGTGTTGGGCAGGGCATTGAACATTAGCAGATTTCTTCTAAATTAAAAATTAGGATTTTTTATATTTATTTCTGCTTCCAGCCATCTAACAGATGCTGTTAGCTATACCCATTTGATTATTTAGTATATTCCCAAGTGTTTGTCTTTTTAAAAAAAAAAATAATGTTATTCAGATGTCCTCAAGGGTGCTAGGACAGGAATACTCTCTTAAATTACTGTTGAGATTATAAATTGGAACCTTTCTGGAAGACATTTTAGTAACATGTATTACTAACTTTTAAAATTGTTCATACCTTTTAACCTAATTATAACACTTTTAGATATTTGTCCTAAGGAAATAATGGTAAAGATTTGTGTATAAAGTGTGTACAAAAAATATCTATATAATGCTGTGGTAGCCAAAATTTATAAATAACCTTAGTGTTCAACAGGTGGGTATTAAATAAAATTAACCATATATGAAACACTACACTTAAAAATCATTTTTGAAAAATATTTAAGCATATGAGAAAGTACTTATGAGGTCTGTCTAGAAGATATCTAACCATGTAATATTTTAAAAAAGACATTTATTGAAGAAGGTACAAGCTACAAGAAACATTGTACATAAGACAATGATGCCTCAGTCCCCTTCAAGTAGGCATCTTGGGACCTCACACAGTTCTCCCAGTTGCCATCAGGTGCCTGGTCATATTTTCCTGAATTTCACTGATGGTCTGAAATCTCTTCCCTTGTAAAGGTGATTTTAGGAAAAGCCAGAAGTCTCAGGGTGCCAGATCTGGGCTGTTGGAAGGCTGAGTCACCTGCGTGATTCCATGTTTTGTCAAAACACTGCACGAGATGTAATGCATGAGAGGGTGTGTTTTTGTGATGAAGCTGCCAATCACCAGTTGCCCATAGCTTTCTGAATCATCCTAATAGCTTCTGCAGAGAAATGTTCAAACTTAATGCAAAATTTGACGTGGATTCATTGCTCTACTTGCTCAGTCATTTTTAATGCAACAGCCACCAGTACACATGCTCACTCAACAGCACCTACTGCCCCACTGACCAGTACAGTGGAGTCGTCATTGCTCACACAGGTGCATTCCAGTCCACTCTCCTTGGCTGCCAGCTTACATCACTGTCGTACAGACCATTCTTTTAATGTTAACAATGGTTGGACTTTTTACAGACAGACCTCGTATATACAGTGGCAAATAAAATAGGATAAAAAAATAACATGTAGAATATAATATCAATTTTATTTCAAAATGTAACAAAAGTCCAAACTTCCAGATAGAAGAGAAATAAGTACTGGGGATTTGATGTACAACATGGTGACTGTAGTTAACACTGCTGTATGATGTATTTGAAAGTCCCTAAGAGAGTAGATCCTAAGTTCTCATCACAAGGAAAAAAAGTTTTCTTTCCCCCTTTTTCTTGGTATTGATATGAGATGACAGATTTTAAATAAACTTACTGTGGTAATCACTGAAAAATCTATGTAAGTCATTATGCTGTACACCTTAAACTTAATCTGGTGCTACATGTCAATTACATCTCAGTAACACTGGAAAATATGCTAAAAATGTATATGTACATATATGTATACATAACAAAGAGATTGGTAGGAAATATAGCAAAATTGTTAAGAAAGAGTAACTCTGAGATTTGGGATTAAGAGTGATTTTAATAATTTCCTGTGTTTTTCTAGATTATCTGTAATTATAGTGTATGACTTATATAATCAAGACTTTTTATTGAAAAAAAAATACATCATGACAGATGACACATGTAGATCAGAGTCCTTGGACTGAATATTTAAAAAAATCAACGGAGCTGTTCTGCTTAACCTAGGAGAGATCCCGAGTCACTGGCCAGTGTTCTCACCAGAAATCAGCCAGGCCCCAATGGCTTACATCTCTCTCTCACTCTGTGTACTGTCATCTCTCAAAGCTTTTAGTTTTCCACTATATAAATAGCCACATAGGTATGAGGTTAAATTAATTTTCAAGCCAAGTGCATTTTTTACTAAATAGTTCCTATTCTCATCTTTAGGAGTGAAAAGCCGGGAATCCCCAGTCTTACCTGGTAAGTAATCTTTTTACTTCCTCCTTCCTCCTGCAGACTAGCTGCAGGGTAGGGAGACATGAGGACTCCTTAGACTAAGGGCATTAGATGTGGAGAGTATGAGGAATGGGTTAAGCCAGAACGACGAATTTTATTTCTGAGTGCTTATTATGTTTCATGCAGTATACTAAGCACTTCTAGGATGTATCTCCTTTAATCATCACTTCCTACCAACCTGCAAGGTATTTCTTTTGCATAAATAAGGAAGCGAAAGTCAGAGGGATTAAAAAGGCTATATAATCATAAAGCTAATTACTGTAATGACAATAGAACCAAACCAAGCAGAGTCTTATACCCAGTACTATTTCATTTAAAAGCCAATGAACTTGGCGATATACTGGCCAGATCATGGAAGTTCTTGAAGTCCAGGCTAAGGAGTTTGGGTTTCTCCAGCTAGAGAATGAAGAGCCACCAGAAAGTGTTTTTGTTGTTACTGCTTTTTAAATGTTTTTCTTTCATTGACTCCAGAGAGAGGGGAAGGGGGAAGGGAGGGAGAATGAGAGGGAAAGAAACATTGATGTGAGAGAGCAACCTCGATTGATCGATCAGTTGCCTCTTTCACATACCCTGACTGGGGACCTAACCAACCACCAAAGCATGTGAGCCAACTGGTAATTGAACTCTCCACCTCTCGGTTTGCAGTACGACGCCCAGCCAACTGAGCCACACTAGCCAAGTTGTTGTTACTCTTTTCTTTTCCCTTTTTTAAAGGGTTGGCGGTGGGGGAGGTACAGACAAATGGAAGCATTAACAATGCAAGATCATTAATCCTAACCAATAGTCATTTATCTTTAGGTGTGAAGAGCCAAGAACCCATCCAAATACCTGGTAAGACAGACTTCTGTTCACTCTTTGGGCCCAAGTATGAAGTGAGAAGGGTTCCCCTTGTCATTAAAAACAGTATTGTCGTGAGATAATTGTTATTTATTAATATTTCCTTTACAACTGCCTACCAGTCATTCACAAAGATTTAGCTGGGGAAGAGAGTAGAGAAAGTGCCTTTACTCCTGTTTCTGGAGCAGGAAAGTTAGCTGTTGGGGGCATCGCCGGAGGACCAGGCTGCTGGGACCTGACTGCATGTAGCCTAGCACCTTTCAGGCTCTACCGCTGAAGTTACTCCAGTGGAAACTTCAGCTTCATGCAAAAGCTGGCTGTTAGCTTTTGGCTCACATCGCAGTATCTAGGATCTCTAGGTAACAAAACGTAATATTCTTCTGGCATAGAGATAGACTTAGTGAGGTGCCGTGGCAGAAGCCTCCTCTACGCTTGGAGTGGCTTTGTGCTGTGAGGGTTCATGTAGCCGGAATTTTTAAATAAAAAGCTAAGAACTACAATTAGTGGAAACTTTGGCACTTGTATCACTTGATCTCATCAAACAAGAGTTTGGATATTGTATTCACTGGAGCAAACTGCTAGTCATTGAAAGCGTCTTTCTCATTTAGGAATGAAAATTCCAGAACCTTTCCCATTACCTGGTAAGCAGTGGTAGGCATGCCAGAGAGGAAGGTGCCAGTTTGGGGATGGGGCATGGACATACCTGTCAACATCAGACATGCAGGGGAGCCCAAGTACTTCACAAAAGATCACATAAGTGAGTGAGGACCCAAGTCTCTTAGCTTGCATCCAAGTGCCCATTCCTTAGGAGCTGCAGTTCCTCAAGTATATTTTTTCAGATTTACTGTAGCAGATTTAACCTGCCTTTACGATATAACTATTCCAGTTATTTAACAAGTATGAGGCTGTCTCTGAGGGCAAGGCCATCGGGGGCCTTGAGCTTCTGTGGCCAAAGAAAAGGAACAGTGACTCCTGTCAAGTTCCTCAGAACTTAGGCTCACAATGGAGGGAAGAATAAAAGCTCTCAAAGTTAATTTTTCCCGAGACAAGAAGTAAATAAACTAAGTGGGCACAACAGCTTCATGAAGTCTCTCCTCTGTCATTTTCTTTTGGGTAACTTTGTGGTGTTTGTTTGCTTATTTAAATCACTTTTTATTTTTCAATTACAGTTAATATACAATGTTATATTACACCCCAATGTTTAGATATTATATAACTTACAAGGTGATCATCCCCATAAATCTCATACCCACCTGGCACCATACACAGTTATTAAAATATTATTAACTATAAATTCCCTGTGCTGTACTTTACATCTCTATGGCTATTTTGTAACAACCAATTTGTACTTTTTTTCCAATTTTAATTATTTTATTTTTAGAGGGGAAGGGAGAGAGAAAGTGAGGGAGAGAAACATCAATGTGCAGTTGCCTCTCACACACCCCCTACTGGGAACCTGCCCCACAAGCCAGGCATGTGCTCTAACTGGGAATCGAAACAGTGACTCTGATTCGTAGGCCAGCGCTCAATCCACTAAGCCATGGCAGCCAAGGCTACTTTGTGCTTCTTAATCCCTTTACCTTTTTGGCCTAGCCTCCCCAGACCCACCTCCCAATTCTGGCAACTGTCAAAATGTTCTCTGTATCTATGAGTCTGTTTCTGTTCTGCTTGTTTGATTTTTAGGTTCGGTTTTTGATAGAGACGTATTTATTGCCATCTTATTGTTCATATTTCTTATCCTTTTTCTTCTTCTTCTTAAAGACCCTTGCATAGTTTATATAACACTGGTTTACTGGTGATGAACTCCTTTATCTTTTCTTGTCTGTGAAGCCCTTTGTACGTCCTTCCATTCTAAATGATAGCTTTGCTGGGTAGAGTCATCTTGGTTGTATGTTCTTGCTTTTCATCACTTTGAATACTTCTTGCCACACTTTTCTGGCCCGCAAAATTTCTGTTGAGATATCAGCTGACAGTCTTATGGGAGCTCCCTTATAGGTACCTATGTTTTCCTTGCTGCTTTTAGCATCCTCTCTGTCTTTAACCTTTGGCATTTTAATTAGGATGTGTCTTAGTGAGGGTCTCTTTGGGTTCATCTCATTTGGGACTCTGTGCTTCTCGGACTTGTATGTGTATTTCCTTCACCAAGGTAAGAGTTTTCAAATAGGTTTTCAATTTCTTGTTCTCACTCTTCTCCTTCTGACCTCCCATGATGTGAATGTTGGTACATTTAAGTTGTTCCAGAGGCTCCTTACACTGTCCTCATTTGGGGGGATTCTTTTTTTTTTCTTTTTGCTGTTCTAATTTGGTGCTTTTTGCTTCCTTAAATTCCAAATAGCTGATTCGATTCTTGGCATCACCTACTCTACTGTTGATTCCCTGTAATTATTCTTCATTTCAGTTAGTGTATCTTTTATTTCTGACTGGTCCTTTTTTATTGTTTCTATGTTCTTTTTCATGTTGTTCAAGTTCTAAGTTCCTTGAGCATCCTTATTACCATTGTTTTGAACTCCGTATCTAGTAGTATGTTTGCCTACATTTTGTTCTTTTTCTGGAGGTTTCTCCTCTTTTATTTGGGACCTGTTTCTTTGTCTTAGCATTTTGACTGCTTCTCTATGCTTCTTTCTATGTATTAGGCAGAGCTGCTATGTTTCCCAGACTTAGTGGAGTAGCCCCGTTTAGTAGGTATCCTGTAGGGCAGCCTCCCCAGTGTCCCAGGCTGGGCGCTGTAGGTGTGCCACTGTCCTGTTGTAGTTGAGCCTTGATTGTTGTTGGGAGAGATTGACCTGCAAGCCAATCCAGCTCCAAGGACAGGCTGTAACTACAGTGAAGGAGCTGCTGTGCAGGAGTCAGCCCTACAGAGTAGGACTTAGTTCAGTGGGGCTCTGGTGTTCACCAAGTCCGCCACTTGAGTGTGTCACTCATGGAGGTGGGGTTGTAATCTGGCATGGTCTGGAGCTGTCCATTGGGTGCACTGGTTCTGGGGCCTCCCAAAAGTTGCAAGGTCAGCCACCACCTGTGCCCTGGCCTGGGCTACCCACCATGAGCTACTGAACCATCTGTAGATGGCTGCTAATTGTGCTGCACTTGGAGGTGCCCAGGGCAGGCCATGCTGTGAACCAAGGTCAGCTACTGCTACTGCCTGGCCTGGGGCTACTTAGAAAGAGGTAAGGGGTATGGAGAGGCAGCTGCTGCTTGTTTGAGAGGTTTTAGGAAAGCTCAAAGCATCAGATAAGAGAAGCCAGTTGTATGGAAAAGCCAGTGAAAATGGCTTGGGTGAGGTGGAGTCTCAGGAAATCACCAGGGCAGGGTGGACAGTGATAGCCAGATGGATGGAGCCTTAGATATGGTGCCTGCTTATTGGCTCTGTAGGGTAGATGGTCTCAGAAAAGGAACAATGGCCTCTACCAGCACTACTCTCTTGCAGAAAGCTCCCTCCCCAGCTTTCACCTTGATGCCAGATAATTCAGGTCCTTCTGCTATGTCCCTGGTTCCTTTCAAACTGCTGCTCCAGTGGTGAGGCTCAGAGGGAGTGAGTCAGAGTAAGTACCTTAAAGGGCATGGGCCCTTTAAGAGGAACACCTGAGACTCCAGAAGCCCTCCTCACTCAGCCACAATTCTGCTGGTTTTTACAGATAGACCTCACGGAGACTTCTCTTCCTGGCTCTGAAACCCTGAGCTGGGAGGCCTGGAGTAAGGTTGGGATCCCTTGCTCCTTATGGAGGGACATGAGCAGCCAAGATATCCCTCCCGATTTTAAACTGCCACACGTGGATGTGGGACCAGTCCATTTCATGCCTCTGCCCTTTCTACCAGTCTGGATGTGACTTCTTTAAATCTGTAGTTGTGGGACTTCTAGTCAGCTAGATTTCAGGTGTTTATGAATGATGGTTATTCTGTAGTTTAGTTGCAATTTTGATGTGGTCGTGGGAGAATTTTGAGTACCATATATAACCTGTGCCACCATCTTGACCAGAAATCTCTTCTGGGTAACTTTTTATAAGTTATTTCACTTTTTTGCACCTCTCCTCCCACATCTGTACAATGACAAAAACTTCTGTCTCACAGGAATGTTAAAGTCCTAATGAGATAAAGTTCTGACAAATGAAGAGTAGTTTAAAATAGTAGTAAGTGGTAGCTGTCTTTATTATCATCTGAAAATCTTTTCTCATTTAGGAATAAAAGTGGTACAACTGGATGAAAAAGCTGGTGATACATTTTTTATTTGGGGTAGAGGCATGGGGTTCTGAGTCCTTTACTGTAACCAGCCAGCTCAGTCTTAAGGAGTCTGGGGAGGCCACCTGAGCTGCAAAGTTTTTGACATCCCGGTCTACAAGCTGGCAGGGGGAAATGTTGAGAACTTTCAGCATGAGTTGCTATCATGGCAGTCTGGGCCGAGCAGAGGAAAAGGTGCTTGGCCTAAACTGGAACAGTTGGCTTCCAGCTGCACCTATGTCAGAACAGAGCAGGAGGCTTCCCAGGCTGAGCTGGCTACTGTGAGGGAATCTGTAGTCACAGGAATAGCATCATCAAAGAGGTACGTATGAGAACTGCACAGCATGGGACCAGACATTCCATGCTTCTCACTAGCTGTCCTGGTCCTCCAACAAATAGGTTTTGCGGGGACTATTTTGTATTGTGCCCTCTGCTGGAAAGCTGTGTGTAGTGCATGCCCCCCCTCCCCCCACCCACTCCCTCAAAATCGTTATACTAAATCTCATTTAATACAAGATAAACAACTGCTTTTGCCATTTTGGCAATGAGGACACGGAACATGGGAAGGTTAAGGAACCTGTAAAAGGCTAGAAAGAGACAGCCAGGACTCAAATTTTTCAAGTTTTGTTCACTCTCTGTCACATGACATCTGCCTTTCACCCAGATTTAGTTAAAAAAATACTGATCTATCCTGTGCTACTAGAAATGGCTTCAAAGCCATCAAAATATGGGAATATTATTAATATTTCAGTGCTAGGCACACACTTGCATGTAATATAGCATAGTAAATGGGAACAGAGGCACTGAAATCAGACATTGCTACCACTGATCACCTCTGATCTTTATGTTACTTTTGAGGAGCATCTGTATAATATGGATAACTATACCTACCTTCTAGGTCTGTAAGAAATAAAGGTTACAATGTGCATAAAACATTTGCATGATGAGTGGCACATAGTAAGCACTCAATAAATGGTAGGTATTAATATTGTATTTGGGAATCTAAATTCAACATGTAAAAAGAGCACTTTTTTGTAATCAAAATTTTAATCATTCTTTTAATGGAAACATACATTATAAAAAAATAAAGCCAAAGAGTGAAGCCCTGCCTGGGTAGCTCAGTTGGTTGGAGTGTCATCCAGTATACCAAATGATTACAGGTTCGATTCCCGGTCAGGGCACATGGTCAGGGCACATACCTACGTTGTGGGCTTGCTCCCTGGCAGGGGCACATACGGGGACAACTGATTGATGTTTCTCTGTGTGTCTCCCACCTCCTTTTCTCTCTCTAAAATCAATAAGCATGTCCTCGGGTGAGGATTAAAAAAAAATTAAAAACAAAAATCCAAGGAGTGCAACTGAGTAACAATTAAGCTCTTCCCCTAACCTAACATATACCTCTAAACCTAACACACTGCCCTCAGGCCCCCTCCCAGAAATAACCAAGTTCGCTTAATCATGTAATCATATTTTTCTCTTCTGTATAAATAGGTGTATAATGCAACTAACTCAAAATCTATTTATATTCTAGAATATAAAAGTCAAGAAGATATCAACAGTCTGAGTAAGAAATATCTCATTTTCTTTTAGCTGATAAGTGCTTGATCTGCAATACAGAAAAAGTGAGAAATGTATTTTTTCTTAAAAGAACAAAGGTGCAAGTATTTAAGGCATCTTAACAGAATATGTTATATCCAAATGTTTGTATGTATGTATATGGTGGGGGCAACTTGACTGTTCCTGCATAGTTTTTTTCTACTGTGTGTAGAGATTATGTTTACAACAAATATTTTATAAAGCCTGTATACTATCCTGAAATAAGATTCTTAGATAAGGAGACTTCCTGCACCCATAAAAAATATAATATCCTAATTATAACAAAATTACATACATTCTAATATATAATTGTCTAGATTACACTAGAAGATAATGTAGTAGACACTGATTGCATTTACTTATGCAAATACATTTGGACTTAAGACTGGAAGCTACTTTATGTGAGTATAAGAAAATGGGAGTGAAGAAATACAATGGGCACCAGATAGTACTAATGTTTATTAGAACTATCCAAAAATATTTTGTTTATATATAAAACTGATTTAAGTTCTAGGTTGAGCATTATAAATAGCTTTTTATGTCTATGTCTTGCAGTGCACTTGAAATTTGTGTGGAAGCTGGTTGATTTTTCATGGTGCTAAACTAGCCCTCTACTTCCACCCCACCCTTGTCACAAATCACCCTAAAAAATTGTTTTTAAGTATATTTTATTGAATATGCTATTAGAGTTGTCCCATTGTTTTCTCCCCTTTATCCTCCTCTGCCCAGTACCCTCATTCCCTCTAGCATTCTTCTCCCTCAGTTCATGTCCATGGGTCATATACATAAGCACTTTGGCTTCTCCATTTCCTATACTATTCTTAACCTCCCCCTGTCTATTTCATATTTACCAATTATGCTTCTTATTCCCTGTACCTTTTTCCTCATTCTCCTCCCTCCTCCCTTCCCCTCCTGGCTGATAACCTTCCATGTGATCTTCATTTCTATGATTCTGTTCCTGTTCTAGTTGTTTGCTTACTTTGTTTCTGTTTTTGACTTTTAGGTTCAGTTTTGATAGTTGTGAGTTTGTTGCCATTTTACTGTTCAAAGTTTTGATCTTTCTCTTAGATAAGTCCCTTTAACATTTCATGTAATGATGGCTTGGTGATGATGAATTCCTTTAACTTGACCTTGTCTGAGAAGCACTTTATCTGCCCTTCCATTCTACGTGGTAGCTTTGCTGAACAGAGTAATCTTGGATGTAGGTCCTTGCTTTTCATGACTTTGAATACTTCTTTCCAGCCCCTTCTTGTTTGTAAAGTTTGAGAAATCAGCTGGGTCTTATGGAAACTCCTTTGTAGGTAACTCTCTGCTTTTCTCTTGCTGCTTTTAAGATTCTCTCCTTATCTTTAACCTTTGGCATTTTAATTATGATATGTCTTGGTGTGGTCCTCTTTGGGTCCAACTTCTTTGGGACTCTCTGAGCTTCCAGGACTTGTCTGTCTATTTCCTTTGTAGATTAGGGAAGTCGTCTTTCATTATTTTTCCTAATAAGTTTCAATTTCTTACTCTTCCTCTTCTCCTACTGGCACCACTATGATTCAGATGCTGAATGTTTAAAGTTGTCCCAGAGGTTCCTAAGCTTATCCTCATTTTTTTGAATTCTTGTTTCTTCATTCTGTTCCCATTGAATGTTTATTCCTTTCTTTTGTTCCAAATCATTGATTTGAGTCCGTTTCCTTCCCTTCCTGTTGGTTCCCTGGATGTTTTTTTATTTCACTTTGCATAGCCTTCACTGCTCCCTTTATTGTGTCTGTACTCAGTCATTTCTGTGAGCACCCTGGTTACCAGTGTTTTGAACTCTGCATCTGATAGGTTGGCTAACTCCTCATCACTTAGTTCTTTTTCTAGGGTTTTGATGTTTTTTTCATTTGGGCTGTATTTCTTTGTCTTGGTACACCTCTTACACTGTAAGGGTCAGAGCCTTAGGTATTTGCCATAGCAGGGCAACCCACTTCATTGCATTGTGCACTGTATGTGGGGGAGGGGTCAGAGAGGGAAAAATGCCTTTTGCTCAGCACTTGCCCTGCTTTCAGTCACTTCTCCCGCTTCCTGCAAGTAACTGGCACCCTTCCAGTTGCTGCCCTGGTGCTGACCCCCCAAGTGGGTGGGCTTATGTATGTTCTAGGACCCCGGGGCCCCTCAAATGGACCTTCCTGAGAGACCAGCAGTTTCTTCCACCACTGCAACCACTAAGGTTGTTACAGCCAAAGGTTATGAGGTGTCAGAGAGGGAACAATGCCACTTGCTCGGCTCTTACCCACTTCCCACAAGTGATTAGCACCCTTCCAGGTGCTGCCCTGGTGCCGATTCCTGCATGGGTGGGCTCATGTATGGTCTAGGATCCCATTGGCTGCTCCAATGGGCTCTCCTTTGGGGCTGGCAGTTTCTTCTGCTGTCGCAATTCCCACAGGTTTTTACTACCAGGGTTTCTGAAGCTTTATTTACCTGGTGCTGGAAACCTGGGTTGTGTGGTCTATCTCACTTCCCAGTCATTCCTCCCAGTTTTTATCCGCATGTGAATGTGGGGCTACCCAGTCTGCCAGCTGCCACCTCAAAGCATGTTCTCTTATGCCTGGGTGCCAATCTGCCCTCCTCCTACTGGTCTAGATGAATGTTTCTTCTTTAACTCCTTGGTTGTTGGACTTCCATACAGTTCAATTTTCTGGCAGTTCTGGTTTTTGTTTTCAACGTAGTCATCCTTTTTTGGTTGTGAAGTGTATCTGCCTATACCTTCATCTTGGCCTGAACTTGAAAAAATTAAAATTTTTAATGAGCTTGCAGGGATTGTTTAAAAATGCAGCTATATTTACTTGTATAGTTAGCTGTGAGTATATGTGTATACAAAATTTACCTTACCTTGCCTATATATGCAAAAAATGAAAATAGAAAATTGCCTAGAATTTTAGAGAACTTGAACAAAAAAACTATCTTATCTACATGGGTATTAAAAAGCCTGTGGAACCCTAGATAAAAACCTGGATCAGCACACTCTAATGATATACAGGATGGGGCAGAAGTAGGTTCACAGTTGAGTACATGACAGTTTATTCTTGTATTGCTAATTACTGTATTTTTTCCATATGTACAACTGTAAACCTACTTTTGCTCCACCCTGTATATGAAAATATGGCCTGAGATCCATAATAAGTGATATTTATTTGAAAATTGTTCCTGGTTAGAAGTATTTCAGGTAAGTTCTAACTGAACTTGAATGTTTACATAGTCAGTGTATATGGTATATAGGTGGACAAACTTGATGTTAAAAATGACACATTTCAGTGACTATGTGTTCTCATTAACAGCTCCAGCTCCAGCTGCAGTTCCAGTTCCAGTCCCTAGTCCCAAAACTCATCCCTCTGCATCCTCTGGCAAAATGCTCCTTCCACTGTTTGAGACATTCGTTATTTTAATCAGTGCTTCTACTGTAAATCTCTTTGTTGCTCTGTAGTCTGATACCTTGATAGTTGAAGTACACTACATGGGTCCCACAGAAATAATCAAAAGAACTGTTACATTTTCACTTGTTGGCCAAAGTCAGTTGATAAAATGAGAACTGTGTATGTTACTTACTTTGCAAATTCAGAAAGTTTATCGTTATGCTACAGAATCGTTTTCACTTATATGTGTATTAATCTTACAACTGCAAAAACATTATTTCTGATTGAATTCAATGAAACACTTTAAGATTAGATGTTTCAGTAGAATGCGGATACTAAAATATCCAATGTTAGTAGTTAACATGAATTTAATTCCTGAATTACAATTTTTGAGGGGATTTTTTTTTTCAATTACAGTTTACAAGTATATTCAATATTATTCTGTGTATTAGTTTCAGGTGCACAACTGTACAGCATAATGGTTAAACAACTGTATACTTGTGGCCCCTCTCATGTTTGAAGTACCCCCTGGTTAATAAATTATTGGCTATATTCTCTATGCTATAATTTACATCCCTGTGACTATTCTGTACCCACCAACTAGTTACTTCTTAATCCCATCACCTTTTCTACCCTCTCCCCCAGCTCCCCCTCCTCTGGTAATCAGTAGTCTGTTCTCTGCATCTATAAGTCTGTTTCTATTTTGTCCTTCAGATTCCACATATAAGTGAAATCACATGGTGTATCTTTCTGTCTGACTTATTTCACTTGGCGTAATACCCTCTAGGTCCATCATGCTGTTGCAAGGCTGAATTAGAATTTTAAAGTTGTTCTGCTCATCTTTGAAGGAATAGACTTTGACTTCAAATAGTTATCTCACAATATATGAACACTATATTTTTGTAAACACAAGTTTATCAAGTGTTTGACATACTTAATTCCTAACTCGAATCTCATGTTAATCCAGGAAGGTAGAGGGTACTCTATACAAAAAGGTTAAGCAAGCAACAGAAAATGAGGTTATACAGTATAGTACCATTTCCCCCAAGGTACTGTACTATGGTGGTTGAATAGAGACTGACGTAACCCTGGGACTTTGATAAACTGACAGTTGTTTACACTTCGCCAATGTTTTAAAAGGGATTTAAGGTCACTTTCAAAGCTACAGAAAAACTAAGTATTAGGGGTTCAGTGTGCTTTCATTCCACCATTTACTTCTCTTTATTTGAGAGGACTATCCACATGAACCATTAGCCAGTTGAAGACTAAACACAGAACTTCAGTAAGCTATGCTGGAGAATACAACTTTGTGCTGAGGCTGAAGTGGGCCTCATCCCTTCCTACTCACCCAAACCTAGAACTTGGTTATCACTTGCTGGCACCACATTTGTAGCAGAGATCAGTCCCGTCTAACCAGCTACATGAACAACACCACAGGTCTGCCTTCCATGTGCAGTAAGTCACCAGTGGGGTCAAAACTTGGGAGGCCAACCGGGCTCTATCGGGGGGTACTTATCTTGTGAAATTAGGAACCCAACAATATCAGAACACAAACAATGAAAGGTCAGAGGAGTGACCATGGTGTGTGTGAGCAGTGATTTGTTCTTCAGGGAACGTGGCTCAGTGAATAACAATTCTTACCAGTTAGATCAACAACTCTCCCTACAGTAAGAGGGGCTGCAGAGGGACAGACCTTCCACAGCTGGCTCTGTGGATGAGGAGGATGGAAGTGCTTTTCTCTGGTCCAAGGAGAAAAAAGAAATTTATCTCCTAGCATTGTCGGAATTCTAACAATGAGTAGCAAAGTACGGTGAAAAAGGATAGTATACAGAATAGTGTAACAAGTTTGCATGCCATAAACTTGGCAAAAGTGGCTGCAGACTTCTAGCAGCTATCTTGAAAATAAAACGATCAGCTGTAAAGCCCTAGTTTCCTACGCAACTGTCACCTCATCTGCAGCTGGACAGGAATTCTTTCAGAGGGATCGCGGAGGACAGCCTCTGGGTCTACAGTGCTCCACACTTCTTACAATCCCCGTAATAAACACCACAGCGGCAAGATTCATGCCAAAGCATCACACAGAAATGCAACGTTAAAGCATTTCGAAAAGGTACAAAAGGTACGAACATGATGCAGGCCCAGGTATGGAATGTATAGTAAAAACAACTTTAAAATTATGTTTGTGAAAGACTATTTCACATTACAATGTCTAATTCAGGTTTTCTAGTGTTTTTAGATACTAATGACATATTAGTAAGATCTCCATCCTAGATGATATCTGAGGGTTTTTTTTTTGCCAAGTCAAATAAACAGCACTGATATATTTTCCTTAGGAGGGAAAAATTAGACTTTAAAACCAGGAAAGACTAAAATTCTTGAATTGTGGTAGGCATGAAAGGTCATTCTCCCAGAGCCAAATAAAGCACCAGACAGAATTTTACAAAAGTAATTACACTCAAGAATTTATTTGTTTTCATCTTTTTTAAGAAATAAAAAGGTTAAAAAAAAAGTTGGCAAAATGATAAAATGTAATTTTGTTATATCCTAATTGCTTAGGTGTGTTCTGTAAATTCCAAATAAGTAAAATAATATAAAAATATAATCTCAAATCTTTATAGAATGAAAAGAAAACCACATTAGTCATTAAATACTCTTGGATTTTCATTACTCCTCCCACAGATGAATTCGCAAATATAAAAACCAATGTGCATTCATATTCTCAAGTACAAATCTCCAACAGCCAAGTAGTAATACATTTTATGTGCAAAGTAGACACTGCATATTTGCTTGCTATGGAAAGCAGAGTACAGGCTCAATGGAGAATAATCCTTAAACACTGATTATTTTTCAGAAAATTGCTTTTCAAAAATGTACCATAGTACATTGTTGGTAATTATATACTTCTCAAGTAATTAAGAGCTTTTAGATAGAAATCTTTCAAAGGCTGACTTTGAAGAGCTGTGAAGTGACATTTAAAATCTGAAGAACTATAGTTTGTCAGTTACCTTCTCAAAAATCAAGCCAGGAGAGGATTTTCTTTTTTCTCCATGTGGTCAGTTTCCTTCTTACAGAAGGTCCCATGTAGCAAGAAGATACATTTCACAAATCTTGAACACAAGTTTATGATCTGTCAACTAAAGACACCACCTCTGATGTGGATGGTTTCATTCAATCCATGTTCTACCAATTTTATATCTTCTAGGTCATCTTTTATGATGCTAATCAAATGGCTGAGGCCTTCCTGTTGTTGTTTCAAATGCTGGAAGGAATTAAAAAATATATTAATATATTACTCTAATAACTGTAAGCATATCCCCTGGAAAAGGACTTTTTTCCACTATTTTTCTAGCAATACAGCTCAGTAGATGCCCTAAATATAGTGGGCATGCACATTTATCTTTTGCTAATACTTTTTATACAACCTACAGTAAAATACATACTATAAAAAGCACTAAAATCAAGTGAACAATATCTTCAACAGGAATTTTACAGAAGATGCATGTTTTTTAGAGTCTTTTTTTATCAACAATCTTTGAAAACCAAAAGGTCTATTAAGACAATGCAACAAGGTACTCAAACATAGATGACTAGCAAAATAACCATTCTGAAAACTGAAAATTTTCATGTTTTGGAGTACAAAGTATATAGTGATGATAATGGTGATAACTACAATCACTAACATTTTTGGGGGGAGGGGTACCACATTACTTAAAGGAATGGTACAAGTGGACATGAGTGGATGATTTGGTACAAGTTATAGAAAAAGTAAAGGTAACTCTAACATGTGCGCACTGCTTTGGTGACCAGGAAGTCCTCTGTGGCTGTGGGGAGCCAGCCTAAGGCTTAGGTCTCTCCATTGTCTCCCAAGACGTGCTTGTCAAAAAGACACTCTGCCATGTAAGTTTCGGGGGCTGCCAACCACCCAAGTTGGTTACATGGTCACCTAATTCTTCGATGGATTTCACCTGATCATCTAAGTAGTGAGTCTCAATGAAGTCTCACAAATAAGGGTCATTTTTTTCAGTGGCCAGTTGGTGCAAGTCCAGTATTGACTGGTTCACGTTTTTTCCAAGTGCAATGCACACTCCATTGCATTCAGCCCACTCTCCCAGTCATCGTGTTCTGGTGTCTTGATATCCTGGAGGAAGATTCGGCCACCTCGCTGGTTCTGTAGCTCCATCGGTTTCTCAGCATGTTCTCTCTCCTCATGAGATTGGTGAGAAAATACTTGGCGAAGTTCTTCCAAGCCACATTATTGTGGTCAAAGTAGTAAGACAAGGACAAGTAGATGAGATGTAGGAAGTGTACAGCTCCAGATGGATCTGGTGGTTGATGGCAGCCTCTGAGTCCTGGTGGTAGTTCTGGTGTACCTATGAGGTGGATGTGCTCATCACGACAGGCAGTGGGACAGGCGGCTTCGTGGCACTGGAGCATTGGCAGGGACCTTGGGGCGAGGGTGCTGTGAAGAGGTGGCAAAAGGATGGATCTGAGCGGCTGGCTGGGATGGGGGTTGAGCACCGGGTTCCCTTAAAGGGCTGTTGAAGCGGGAAACCATGGCATCCCTCAGGGAAGACATTGGTAAGTGTCGTCCTCAGGTGTTAAGGCAATTTGAAGAGCTCCATAGGTTTTAACTCATTTGAAATCCTTTCGAACAGCTTTTTTGGGAACCATTATTATTTCTTCTCCACATATAACCTAAGGTGCAGGAAATAACCTGCTCATAAACTAGGTGCTTAGCCATGATTCAATCCCAAAACAATATACTGTTTTCCATCGTTTTAGGTAGGTGTTTATATTACTCCCCACTTTACTACAGTCACACACTCCTTAATATACAGGGTTCAGCACAAATAATGCCCCCTTTATTAACTATAAAAGCACATAATTCTATAACACCACATCACACACAAGCATACCATATGCTATTTTAGGTGAAATGCTCAAATTAATTACATCCATATTATCCTATCAACCATACTCAAGCGGACGTTACTCCTGCTGGACCCTGTAGCTCTTTATTGCAATATGTTGGAATCTTTCTCAGTTAATTCTATTGCAAATATTTACAATGGAATATAATTGATTGTATGTATAGTTTCTAAGAACCCAGGAGCCAAATTATGCGATAAACCTATGCAATTTTAATTATGTAAAATGGAAATATCCATTCTAAAGCACACAATAAAATCAGAACTGTTGATGACCTTTAAAAGCATCTAAAATCCTCAAGGTCATGCTACCCGTCTTACCTAATACATTCCATGGGATTTACTATATTTTCTTTAGACCCAGTCAATGGTTGGACAGCTTTCATTAAACCAATCCGAATTCACACTACGGAAAATGAGCTAGAGCAGTACTTCTCACCTTGTTCATGCAATGTGAGCCTTAGACAAGTAGCTGGAGGTTCTTGGCCACCCCAACCTTTACCCAGGACCCCTAAGGGCTGAGGGGATCAATAACTCCACATATTTGTAATTTATATGTGGCATGCAGGTTGGGAAGATATGATATAGAGCAGTTACTTCTTAAACTTCAATGTGCATACAAATCACTCCGTGACCTTGACAAAATTAAGTCACTCTGACAGGTCATTAAGGACAGATTCTGTTTTTCTAATGACCTTCCAGGTGCTGCTGCCACCTATTCATTGAGTAACAGGGTCTAGGGAAAACTGGTGCCTCTATTAACTCTTTATTCATTTTGGGGGGATGGGAGAAAGAATTATTTATTTTTTTATTATGGTAAAGTATATGCAACAAAAATGCCCATTGTAAAAACCATTTTACATATGCAATTCAGTAGCGTTTACATTCATGTATGAAACGATCACTACCATCTACCTCTAGAACATTTTCATTTTTTCCAAACTGAAATTCTGTACCTATAAAACACCGAACCACCATTCTACTCTCTCTGAATTGAACTACTGTACGTACCTCAAAGAGGCAGAAACAAAACATATTTATCCTTTTAAAGTGGCTATTTCACTTGGCATAATGTCTTCGAGGTTCATCCATGTTATAGTGCGTCGGAATGTCCTTTGTAAAGGCTGACTATCCCACTGTGACGTACATACCTCACTTCATTCGCCTATTCATCCATCTACGGACACGTGGACTGCTTCCACCCTCTGGCTATAGAGAATGCTGGTGCTATGAATATGGGTGTGCAAATATTTTGAGTTCCTGGTTTCAATTCTTTTAGGTATATACCCAGAAGTTGAATTGCTACATTTGGTAATTTCTGGTGTAATTTTTTTAAAGGTTTTATTTATTTATTTTTAAACAGAGGGGAAGGGAGGGAGAGAAACATCAACGTGGTTCCTTCTCACACACTGTGCACCAGGGAACCTAGCCCACAACCCAGGCATGAGCCCTGACTGGGAATCAAACCAGCGACCCTTTGGTTCGCAGTCCGGTGCTTACTCCACTAAACCACACCAGGCAGGACACCTTGTTTAATTTTGAAAGGAACTCTTTTCTACACTGACTGCATCATTTTCATCAGTTTACACTTCTTCCAGCAATGCACAAGTGTTCCATTTTCTTCACATCCTTGTCAGCACTTACTATTTTCTGGGACCTTTTTTTTTTTTTTAAATAATAGCCATCACAATGGATTGTGAAGTGATGAGTTCACCTTTTTTAAAAGTGTCCTCTAGTGCAACACCTACCTGCTTAATTTCTCGTAACAGATCTGCATCTATGTAGTATCTTTCTTCAGATTTGACTGCTCCAAAATGATTCTGCATCCTGATTTGGGACATCAGTTCATTAAGTCGGCCCTAAAAATAAGACCAAGTCAAATTACAACTGCTAACAGCAGCCACTTCAAAAAGAGAATGTCTTCTTTTAAAAGGACACTTACTACTCTGTTAAAGGTGTCTAATTCACATCATGATTAAGAGTCTACTTCAGAAAGGAAGTTTTTATTAAAGAGAATAAATACTTAAAAAAAAAAACAAAGTGTACAAAATTCTTCTTTTTGGAGACCAAGTGACATTTTTCTGCAGACCCACCTGAAACAAATTCTACATTTATGATCGTTTAAGTGCTTACCTTAAACTGAGTAGGCGCATTTAGTTCACACTGAATTGTATCTAGCTGAACTCTCAACTGCTCTTCATCAGCTTGGATGGCATACCCACTCTTCCTCTGAATTTCCTGTTTGATTAGGACCTATACAAAGAATACCCACCAATAACCACAGAATCATCTCTTTTCAGTTAGGCAAGTAATGTCATTACAATCAGTTGTTGAAAGAAATCAAATGAATGGTACACTCACAATACACTGTGAATCTTAGTTAAGATTTGAATTATGTTTGTTTTATTAGGCAAGTTATATTAGTACACTGATATTTTCAGTGGTCATAATTTTTCATGATTAACCAATAATCCAGTCAATTCCCCCAGTGAGGGGCATATATTTTGTTTCTAGTTTTGACACTACCAACAATGCCGTACTAAACATTTTTGTACATATGAGGTCTGTCTGGAAAAAGTTCAGCCATTGTTAATGTAATGAGAACAGTCTGCAAGACATCAATGTAACCTGGCAGCCAAGGAGAGTGGACTGGAATGCACATGTGTGAATGATGATGACTTCACTGTACTAGTCAGTCGGGGTGGTAGACACCACTGAGTGAGCATGTGTACTATGCAGCCATCGATTTCAAAATGACTGAGTACAACAATGAATCTGCATCAAATTTGCATTAAGCTTGAACATTCCTCTGTGGAAACTATTCAGATGATTCAGAAGGCTGCAGCTACACGCAACTGGTGATTGGCAACTTCATCACGACAACATGCACACTAATGCATTGCATCTGTGCAGTTTTCTGGCAAAACATCAAAACACCCAGGTGACTCAGCCCCATTACAGCCCAGATTGGGCACCCTGCAACTTCTGTTTTTTCCCAAAACTAAAATCACCTTTGAAAGAGAAGAGATTTCAGACCATCAGTGAGATTCAGGAAAATATAATGGGGCAGGTGATGGCGACTGGGAGAACTGTGTGAAATCCCAAGGTGCCTACTTTGAAGGGGACTGAGGAGTCATTGTCCTATGTACAATGTTTCTTGTACCTTCTTCAGTAAATGTCTCTATTTCTCATACTACATGGCTGGATACCTTCTGGACAAACCTTGTACATTTTTATTTACTGATACAGACCCCAAGAAAGAGATTTCTGGGTTTAAAAGTATGTGTTTTCAGTCTAACAGAAGCTGCTTGATTGCTTTCTCAAAAGATCCGAAAAATTTAAATTCACAAGCCACATGAGCACACTTTTCCCCACACTCCTGTCACCAATTGGTAGTGGTGAAATTTTTCCCAACCTGATGGGTGTAAAGGGGGCTCACATTTTTTCTTTAATCCTCATTTCCACATTATGAACTGCCTTTACAACATTCTTTACCTATATTTCAATAGTTACTTTTGTCAAATTATAGGAGGTCTTTGTATAATATGACTATTTATACTACAGCTAAAATCTATGCTGTTTCCAAATTCAAGTTTGATTTTTTTGGAAATCTATCACTTACTTACTCATTGACAAATGGTTCCTTTTTGGTATCTTTTGCTATACCAATTTTATAATTCTCATATAGTCAATTTTGTTTTATCTTTTCTGGCGCTCTGACCAAAAGTCTCTCCAAGTCCTAGCCTTATAAATTTCTTAGAGTTAAGTCTTCAATCCACCTTATTTTTGTGTAATGGTGTGATACTGTGATCCAGTTTTGTTTTTCCCCAGATGAACGGCCAGCTACTCCATTATTTATTAAATAAACCCGCCATGCCCTTTGCTGGTGAGGATCAATGGATCGAGCCTCAGCCTGTGAACGAAAGGGTCACCAGTGCGAAGCCAGTCAGAGCACGTGCCTGGGTTGCGGGCCAGATTCCAGCTGGGGGAGTACGGGAGGCAACCAGTCAATGTTTCTCTTCCTGTTTCTCCCTCCCCCACCTCTGAAAGTAAATAAAATCTTCATGGATCCATCCATCCACCAAACTAAACTCCCACTTGTGTCACATTTTGCCTGTCTTCCTATTGGCAGACATTAATTCAGATTTTATACTTTCCTCATGAATTTATTCCTAAGTATTTTATAGTTTTTTTCATCCTAGTGAAGAGTAGTTTCCTGTTTCTATTAATATTATTAAAAAAACACCGATTTTATATATTTATCTTATATATGATTCTAGATATTCTATCATTTATTCTAGATATACAATCAGGTCATCAGCAAGAAGATTAATTTGCTCTCTTTTCTAATGTTTATATTAGTTACTTAATTGCCCTTTTCATTATATTAATGAAAACATCCAAGAAAACACTAATAATACTGGATATCAATGTTTAGTTTCCAAATGTGATTTAATGTTTTGTTTCTTAGAATATTTACTGCTCACTTTTGGTAAGTATTACATATTTTTCCTTTAATGTTTTGATATGAATTATACAGATAGATTTCCTGTTACGGAACCAATCCTGCATTCCTGAAGCAATCCTAACTTAGCTACAGTATGTGCCTTTAGAATTTGATAAATAGCTGAATTCTTTTTGCTTATATTTCATTCAAAACGTCTGCATTTTTTTTTTTTTTGGTCAGATTTACTGAGGTACAACACATACAACAAATTCTCCCTTTTTAAATGTGCAGTTCTGTGAATTTTGACAGCATGTTGCCATCACCACAACGAAGATACAGAAGGGAACTCTCATCACCCCAGAAAGTCCCCTTCTGTCCTGACAGCCACCACTCCACCTGCACCTCCTGCCCCCAGCAACTGCTGACCTATTGTCAGTCTCTAGTTGTGCCTTTAGCTCAATGTCACTGTGAATGGAACCACACCACTGTAGCCTTTAAGTCTGGCTTCTTTCACTTAGCATAATTTGCATCTCTAGAGAACTATCTGTTATTAGCCTTTTATTATGGAGCACTAAAAACAGATATAACAAGATGCAGTTGGTTTGGAAAACCCTTTGGCAGTTCTTCAAAAAGTTAATGGGAGAGTTACCACACGATCAATTCCAATCTTAGGTTTGTGTGCCCACAAGAAATGAAAGCCTACGTCCATGCAAACGAGTTGTTAACAGTAACATTGTTTGTAATAGGCACAAAATGGAAACGACCAAATGTTCCTCAATTGACAAACATACATAAAATGTGGTACAATCATACAATGGAATATTATTTATCAATAAAAAAGGAACAAAGCCCTCTTATATGTGTAACATGGATAAACCTTGAAAACATGTTATGTAAAAGAAACCAATCATAACCTCCCCCACTGCTGCCCCCTACATATTATATCATTCCACTTACATGAAGTGTCCTGGATAGGCAAATCCACAGAGACAAAGGGCTGGTGTGTGTGTTGGAGGGTCGGGGTTCAGCTTAGAATGGGGAGTGACTGCTAATGAGTGTGAGGTTTCTTATTAGGGTGATGAAAATGTTCTAAAATTGTGGTGATGGTTACACAAGACTGCAAATATACTAAAAACCACTGAGTTCTATACTTTAAGTGGGTATGTTGTATAGTATGTAAATTATATTTCAATAAAGCTGTTTAAGAAAATGGAGAAGCTGTTTATATTTTTCCTTTTGTCTAGAATAATTAAAATAACTTTGGAATTCCCTCTTTAGGGACTAGACAAAAATCAGCAATGAAAACTATCAGGCCCTGGTGTATTTTCCCAATTAATAACTTTCTCAATTGCTTCTATGGTGTTTGTCTATTTAAGATATTCACTTCTTTGTAGATTAATTTTGGTTAATTTCAATTTTGCTGAAACTCATCTGTTTCCTCTACTGTCCAAATTTGTTGCCCTGAATTTAAGACAATATTATTGTTCTGTATATCTGTGATAACATCTCCTTTCTCACTACTTTTTTCCCTTCAGATTCATAATTATTTTTTTCACACTCATGAAATGTTTAGCCATTTTAATGGTCTTTTCAAATAAATAGCCTTTCAATTTATTCTTTCTTTTATGATTAAACTTTTTCTTTCACTCACTTTATATATTTATTTCTCACTGCTTTCTTTTGGCTTAAGATGAGTACTAAGTTCCTTACCTTTTGTATTTGTATTTTAAAAATGAAGACTTTTTAAGGCTATAAATTTTCGTCTGGGTATAGCTTTTGCTGTAACCCATTGATTCTGGTATGTTTCTGTTTTCACAATAGTTCATAATTTTAGTTTTTGTTGGTATCCATTTTTTCATTTTGTCTTGTTAATCTGGATGTTCTATTGCTTTCTTCCACCTATTAATGGTTACAATCCCTTTTCTAGCACTTGAAATAAAAAATATATTTTTCTATTTTTATGAAAACCAAGTATTAAGGCTCTGATGCATGCTTAGAGCAAGATGGTTTACTTCTTCACTGCTTTCTCCACTGTCTCTAATAAGATACATTTTAGAATTATTTTTGACTTTCTTTACCCAATCCTGTGAGACAGTCCCTCAAACTTCCAAGGTTTACTGAGAAAGTTTGCTACTTTCAGCTTTGGTCTATTATTATTATTACCTTTTAGTCTGTTTTTTCTATTGCAAGAAATCCGTATTTAGCACTTCTATCACATATATAGTCTTACAAATGTTGAAAAAAAATCCAGATTACTACCTGTAAGGTTCTATGGGAAAGGTCCATGAGTTTCCTCTTGTATTGTGCAATTTTAGCCATAGTTGTAGTTTGATTCTTCTGTAATTCACCAATATCTTCGGATATAATCTGTTTTAAAGAACTTTTTTAAGGTAAGTCAAGTATAGATATCACAACTATTTACCAGGTTCACCTGTATACAAAGTCCAATTTGTAAGATAAGCCTGAGATTCATCTCTCAAAATACAAACTCTTTCTGTCTACATCTGTCTTTCTACTTCTCCTTTGAACATCTGAAACTGAAAAGTACCATTTTGTCCTGTCTAGTGTAGCTTAGTTGGTTGGATGCTGTCTGTAAACCAAAAGGTCATGGGTTCGATTCCCCATGAGAGCACATGCCTAGGGTGTGGGTTTGATCCCTAGTCAGGGTGAGAGACAACCAATCTGTCTCTCTCACATCAGTGTTTCCCTCCCACTCTCTCTTCCTCCCTCCCCCTCTCTCTACAATCAATAGGCAAGTCCTTAGGTGAGGATTAAAAATAATAATACAATTTAAAAAATAAAATACATAAAAAGTACCATTCAAAAATTTCTTTAGAGCTCCAGGAAATTTATTGATGAGGCAAAGTATGTAGAAAAACACAACCTATTCTTCAGAAATAATTAAGGAATTTAGTTATAAATCATATAACCAAATACATTTTTATGCCTCCACATATCTGATTTGCTATTTGCTTGGTTAAAATTCCACCCCTCTGCCTGATGAAGTATTAACTTTATGGACTGAATTAAAATCCTATTTCCTTAAAGCTCCCCAATCAGAATTAATCCCATAATTGCTTCTATCATAATTAATCATTCTACGTCACTGACTTACACTGAAACATTAAAAGAGGATTTAGTAGATTGTGCAAGATTTATTTTAGCATGTTCACCTGCATGTCACCTTTTAAGGAAACTTTTCAATGTTAGGCCATAATGAAGGGATAAAATTAGGTGGTCATATTTTGTATTATGTAACCTATGTACCCTCCCCATCCCAGTTAAAAAAGTTATTAAGGCTTCCGACACAAGAGTATAGCATCCTTCTATACTAGCAATACCTAAGAAGAAACAGAAACATTACCATTCCCAGTATTTATTGACAAACACCAAAACAATCTAGGAATTAACCCAAAAAAGAATGCATGGGATTTTTAAAGAGAATGTTTTAAAACTGTTTCAAAAACTTGAAGTC
This sequence comes from Tonatia bakeri, assembly GCA_004024845.1. Taxonomy (NCBI): domain Eukaryota; kingdom Metazoa; phylum Chordata; class Mammalia; order Chiroptera; family Phyllostomidae; genus Tonatia; species Tonatia bakeri. Next base: position 4,075 of record PVIA01011519.1, on the reverse strand, counting down.
CTGGCCACAGCAATCAGACAAGAAGAAGAAATAAAAGGCATCCATATTGGAAATGAAGAATAAAACTGTCTTTATTTGCAAATGACATGATACTATATACAGAGAATCCCAAAGATTCCACCAAGATACTACTAGAACTGATACATGAATTCAGTAAAGTAGCAGGATACAAAATTAATATCCAGAAATCAGTTGCATTTTTATATGCCAATAATGAACTAACAGAAAGGGAAATTAAGAAAACAACCCCATTCATAATTGCTTCAAAAAGAATAAAATACCTAGGAATAAACCTAATCAAGGATGTAAAAGACCTGTGCTCAGAAAATTATAAGACACCGGAAGAAAGAAAATGAAGAAATAAGTGGAAGCACATACCTTGTTCATAGGTAGGAAGAATTAACATCATTAAAATATCTATACTACTTAAAGCAATCTATAGATTCAATGCAATTCTTATCAAGATTCCAAAGACGTATTTCACAGAACTAGAACAAACATTTCAAAAATGTATATGGAACCACAAAAAGCTCTGCATAACAACAGCAATCTTGAGAAAGAACAAAGTTGGAGGAATCACACTACCTAATATCAAATTATACTACAAGGCCACAGTAATCAAAACAGCCTGATACTGGCATGAAAACAGACTCATAGATCAATGGAAGAGCATAGAGAGCCCAGAAATAAACCCACACCTTTATAGTCGATTAATATCCGACAAAGGAAGCAAGCACATACAATGGGCTAAAGATAGTTTATTCAATAAATGGTGTTGGGAAAAGTGGACAGATATGTGCAGAAAAATGAAACTAGACCACCTTCTTACATCACACACAAGAATAAATTCAAAATGGATCAAAGACTTAAATGTTAGACCCCAAACCATAAAAATCCTAGAAGAAAACACAGGCAGAAAAATCTCAGACATTGCTTGTAACAATTTTTTATTGGATACATCTTCCCAGGCAAGGGAAAAAAAGAAAAAATAAACAAATGGGACTACATCAAACTAAAAACTTTTTGCAAAGCAAAGGAAACCATCAACAAAAAGACAACCCACTGAATGGGAGAACATATTCACCAATGATACATCTGATAAGAGGTTAATTTCTAAAATTTATAAAGAATGCAATACTACTCAAAACATACAAATTAAAAAATGGGGGGTATGGTGGGAAAAGGCAGACAACTATACTTGAACAACAATATTTTAAAAAATGGGCAGAGGACCTGAATAGACACTTCTCCAAAGAGAACATATGGATGGCCCATAGATATATGAAAAGATGTTCCACATCACTAATCACCAGAGAAGTGCGAACTAAAACAATGAGGTATCACATCACACCTGTCAGGATGGCCATCATCAATAAACCAACAAACGAGCGTTGGCGAGGACGTGGAGAAAAGGGACCCTTGTGTGCTGGCGGTGGGAATACTGATTGGTGCAGCCACTGTGGAAAACAGTATGGAGGCTCCTCAAGAAATTAAAAATGGAACTGGCTTATGACCCAGTAATTCTACTTCTGGGTATATATATTTAGAAACTGACCATACCAGTTAGAAAATATATATGCATCCCTATGTTCACTGTAGTGCTATTTACAGCAGCTGAGAAATGGAAGCAACCCATCAAGTGCCCATCAGTTGACAAGTGGATAAAAAACTAGTGGTACATATATCCAATGGAATATTACTCAGCCATAATAAAAAAAAAAAAGAAATCAACATTTGTGACAGCTTGAATGGACCCAAAAGGTATTATAAGTGGAGCAAGTCAGACAAAGACAAATATCATGTGAGTCACTTATATGTGGAATCTAAAGAGCAAACTAAATGAACAAAAAAAAAACAACAGAAAAGAAAAGAAACAAACTCATACAGAGACTGGACTGATGGTTGTCAGAGAGTAGGGGGTTTGGGGATTGGGTGGAAAAGGTGAGGGAATTAACAAGTACAAATTTGTAGTCACAAACTTGTCACAGTGATGTGAAGTACAGTATAGGGAATACAGTCAATAATATTGTATTAATTATGTATGCTGCAAGGTGGGTACTTGAAACATTGGGAGAACCACTTTCTAAAGTTTCTGACTGAAAGTAATACAAAATAATACTGAATGTAAAATGTAATTGGCAAAAACACAACCATATGCTGCATTACACTGGAAGCAGCCGCACGTCTCACACTTACCACATCATTGGCTGACCACATCTTTTTCTCCTGCGCTTGATTTAATCTCATGTCCCTCTTGCACAGTAACTACTGTACAGGCTTGTAGCCTAGAAGCAATAGGCTACACCAGACAAATGTAGACTAGGTGTGTAGCAGGCTATACTATACTAACTACATTTGTGTAAGTACACTCTATGGCATTTGCACAAAGCTGAAGTTGCCTACGGACACATTTCTCAGTGGCACACGGCTAGGAACGTTAGCAGTAAAAGGAAGGCAAAAGATATACCATACAAACAAAGCTAGAGTGGCCTTATGTTAATAACAGAGAAAGTAGACTTCAAAGCAAAGACAATTACCAGGGACAAAAAGGGACATTATATAACAATTAAAGGTAAATACGCCAAGTGAATGTAACAACCCTAGATACGTATGTACCTAGCAACAGACCTTCAAAATACATGAATTAGAAACTGATAAAACAAAAAGGAGAAAAAGGCAAATCAACAATTACAGCTAGAAACTTCAACTTTCCTATCATGATAGAACTACTAAACAGAAAAATCAACAATACAGAAGAACTGAATTGCCTACCAACTGGATTTCACTCACGCTAACAGAAAACACCACCCACAAACAGCAGAATACACATCTTTTTCAAAGGCATGTGGGTTTAAAACCTTAACAAAGTTCGAAGAATTAAAATCATACAAAACTCTTTGACCATACCAGAATTAGACTAGAAATCCACAACAGAGTAACAGGAAAATTTCCAAACACTCTGAAATGAAAATACTTCTAAATAATCCATTAGTCCAAAAACCCAACAATCAAATAGAACTCTCAGGGAAAATTAGAAAAACAGTTTGACAGGATCACGATGAAAGTATAACATTATCAAAATTTGTGGGACACAGGTAAAGCAGTGCTTGAAAGGAAGTTAAAAGCATAAAATGCTTATATTAGAAAAGACAAAAGGCTTCAAACTAATAACCTGTTGCTACCTTAAGAAATTTAAAAAAAGAGAAAAATAAGCCAAAAGCAAGCAGAATAAAGGAAATGGTTAAGGGCAGAAATTAATAAATTTTTAAACAAAACTAGAGAAATCAATGAAAACGTAAGACAATGAAAGGTCCAGAAATAATGTCACATGCAAAACCATGCTGGAATTTCCAGCCAGTAAAGGGAATACTAATAAAAAGGATGGGTGACTATGACGTTCAATCATCTGCAGAGCTGTCACAGGAAGCACAGCGATCACCTACAAAGAAACGCCAGAGCAAATGCTTGCGAAGTACAAGGCAGATACGGGATCGATGTAAGAAAGGGAACTTGTATCAACTAGAGTTAGCTGACAGTGAAATGGGCTGCTGTTTCATAAACAGAAGCCGCATGATCGACCTCAGCAGGAATTCAATGTAAAGAATTTGGAGGTAACTCAGATAAAGGCTTAATCTCCAAAATATATAAAGAACTTACACGATTATACTCTAAGAAGACAAGCAACCCGATTAAAAAATGGGCAAAGGATTTGAACACACACTTCTCCAAGGAGGACACACAGAAGATCCAAAATCACATGAAACGATGTTCAATATCACTAGCTATCAGAGAGATGCAGATTAAAACCACAATGAGGTACCACTTCACACCAGTCAGAATGGCCATCATAAGCAAAACAACAGACAACAAGTGTTAGAGAGGTTGTGGAGAAAAGGGGACACTAGTGCACTGTTGGTGGGACTGCAGACTGGTACAACCACTATGGAAAACAGTATGGAACTTCCTCAGAAAATTAAAAATGGATCTGCCTTTCGACCCAGCAATACCACTGCTAGGATTATATCCTAAGAATCCTAAAACACCAATCCAAAAGAACCTTTGCACCCCCATGTTC
>PVIA01011518.1:0-43888 GCA_004024845.1 Tonatia bakeri | reverse complement strand
CCCACTTTGCGGTGACAGAGCGCCCTGTGTCTCGAGTACCGCCCTGCACGAGAGGTCGAGGGGCGGGTGGGGAGCCATCAGTGGCCAGGACTGGGAGCGAGCAGACGCAGAGCCAGAGGCAGTTTCTGAGGGGCACGTGGGCTGACAGGATAAAGACGCCTTTTTCCTCCTTTCCCTTACGTATCCGGACATGTCCACCACCCCAGGCCGCCCACCCAGACCGGCTCGGCTCTCGGGGCCAGGCTGAGCACCTCGCGGAGACGGAGGAGACAGAGCGGCTGTGGTCTCCGTGGAGAGAGCCAGCCCAGTGTCTTCCTCCACACCCAAGACTGGTGCGGCTGGGCCCTGCCAGGTGACGACGGAGAGATGTTCCAGGTCAGCCAACGAATTCAGATCCTGCGTCACCAGCTCTGAACGTCTCCGGAAGCCCCTGGGACTCCCTCGTCCCAGACGATTAACTGCTGGCACACCGCTACCGTGAAGCACTGTGCGGCAATGCATCGCTGGGACCGTGTGTGCCCTTGTGTTCTCGGGCACAGGACCGCTGGCGTGCCGCACCTCCTGAGCCAGCACACTTCCCAGAGCAAAGCTGCTCTTGAACTGCACACCCTCCAGATGACTTTGAATGTGAACTCACCCCCCACACCGCAGGAGAGCGAAAGGGACTCAAGAAACCAGCACCACAGAGACAGCAATGGCGCAGGCCGCTGTGACTCCATCACCCACAGGCAGGGTCTTCAGCAGCAGCCGCTCCTGCACAGAAACCCACGCGGACCCACGCTGCACTGTGCTTCCTGGCAGACACTCTTTCTAGGAACTCGGGCTGCCTCATTCCCTGGAGCGCCCCAGTGTCACAAGGCTGAGGGCGCCCCATGCCCTCCCGTCTCTGAGGGCCCACCCACCAGGCCTGACTGCTCAGTGTCCTCTGGAACAATCCTGTGCTTCCGCCCCGGGGCCTCTCTGCACCAGCACAAGCCCCCTGTCTCCATGCCGCCCCACTTCCCCAGCTCCCCGCAGGCATGCCTGTCCCCACCAGCCACTCCCTCTCCGGACAGCAGGGCCCAGCTCACTCTTGGATGGACAGTGCATCTCTGACGCTGGACTGTGGGCCCTGCAGGCGAGGCCAGGTCCTTCTCCTGCCCCACCCTCCCTTGTGTCCCAGGGCCGAGACAGGACCTCCAGCCAACCTGCACGGCCAGTCATAGGACGCTGGGATTGGTGTCATCTGCTGCCCACACGGCCACAGGGCCGGGCCTCCCAGGCCAGAGGAGGGACAGCCGCTGTGTGGCTCGGCCTCCCACAGAGAGGACACAGTGAGCCCTCGGGTCCCCTTTCCCCAAATGTCCCCTCGGGAACCAGATTTCTCTATCTTGTGTTCGGTCAGGGCACAAAAATGCAAGGAGGAAGCCCAGGACAGGCACAGAGGACATGCAGAGCTGAATAAATTCCTACCCTTGTAAGACTCATAATTTCGTAGAGGAAACGATAAGGCAGCGACACAAACCACTGACAGCTGAGTTTTGGGTGCGATTGCAGAGTCTGAGAAGCAGTTGCCACAGAAGCGGCTGGTCAGAGAAAGTCCCGTCCACTAGCAGACAGAGAAAGGGAAACGGGGGTCTGGGTGGCAGGAGCGGGCGCAAGCCCCAGGCCCACCTTTCTTGCCCCTGGGGTGCCGGGCCTGGGTGTGGCGCCCCCCACGTCAGCGATTCCCAGCGGTAGGAACAAGGTGAGGCGTGTGCCGAGCCATGAGGATCACCGGGGTTTGGCACCGATGGGTGGAGGCTGGGACCAAGCAGTGATAGAGCTCCAAATTCCACCCAGGGGGCGCACTGGAGACTTCACAAGCAGGGCACTGTGGAGGGTGCCCCGGGGGGGGGGGGACAAGAAATCAGGGGACAGAACGATGAAGATACCAGAGGCGTCCTCAATGTACAGCATCCCCAAAAAGTTCCATAAAACTTGCCTGGCTTCTGGCTTCTGGCTTCAGAACAGCCGTGCAAGAGAAGTTCCACCTCGAGAAGAGGGCGTCTGAGGCAGGGGTCTGCAGGTCCCCCCCCAGCTGGGGGAGGGGGACCAGTAGACTGCTAGGCTTCGGGGGGGGTGTGGGCAAACCTCCCTGGAGTGGGGGTCACAGGGGGTGCCAAATGGTGCCATTCGGAATAACAGAGACAGGCAGACAAGCCAGCAACAGAGGACAGGTTGGGAGAACCACGGGCCAGTGGCCCCTGGCCAGCGAACAGATGTCCTGGATGCAGGGACAGACCTTGAAGGGATAAAGGGACAGTCCTCACCATCTGCAGGGTTCCCAGGGCCACGGAAGTCAGAAAGGCACCCTCTTCTGGGGTGGCGAGGCCAGCACAGCCCCCCCCACCCCCCGCCCAGAGCTCCTTACAAGGCAGCTGCCCCCAGTTCTCAGGCACAGGAGCAGCCCCTGTCCTGTCCTTTGGGTACAGGTGAGAACAGATTGGTGGCCCCACCCAGCACTTCCTATCTGCACCTGGAGGCAGGAACACTAAACGAGTATTAACTACGGTTTCCCTCCAGTGCCAGACACAAGGAGCCTGTAAGAGCAATAGGAAATGCAGAATATACGAAATTAGAATGTAAGAAAGTAAGTTCCTGCCATGCAGGAACTCACTTTTCCCCTCGCACCCAGCTTGTCTTCCTGCTCCTTACAGCACACCTGGCCCCAGGTGTCTACCGGCCGTCCTGGAAACGAGGTCCAGGCAGGTGTTCGGTTCCAGGGAGACGGAAGGTGGAAACTCCACACCGCCGAACCATCCGCCCCAAAGCCTCCGCTCTCATCATGACATCCTGGGAAGAAGCCTTCCTTCCTGGCGCTGCCCGGCGCTCTGCCACGAGTCTCCTGGGAAGGGTCTCTACCACGTGCTTGTTCTGGGTCTTGGAACTTGGTTCGGCCAACACCTTAGTTTTACAGCTGAAGGAACTGGAGCCGTGCAGAGGTTCAGACCCTTGCCCAGGGTCACCGAGCTGGGTCATGGAGCTGTACCAGCTCTGTCGTTCGGTCCTGATCCCCAGCAGGCAGGTGTGTGAGCAGGTGCTTCAATGTCAGGTAATTAGACAAAGGCGCCTGTGCGTGTCAGTGAAGCAGACACAGAGCACAGAGGGGGCGGGCTCTGGGAATGATCTCCAGCGACTCTGCTGGTCTCAGAGAGAAGCACGTCCAACGTGCTGCTTGGGTGCGAGGCAGAAAGTCACCCAGAGTGGCAGTGGAGACACCCCACTCTGTTCATAGCCTCTGGGCCGCCTCTGCTACGCCGCACCCCATAGATTTGGGGCACCCTTGCTCGGCCAGATGCCTGGAAGAGTCTGAGGGCTGAATGCTGTCCTGAGTGGCTCCAGCCCGCAGGCCCCAGAGCCTGAGGCGGCTGACACAACTCCACACCTCCCCAGCTCAAGTGAACACCAGGGACCAGCAGGGACCCCTGACCGGGGCCCTGGACCTCTCCTCCGAGTCCACGGTCCTCATAGTCACAGGGGTGGGCAGAGCTGGGGATCTGAGAGCACGCCTGGCTCTGATTCCCAGTCTCGGAGAACAGGCCTCCTCTGGCCTCTCCCACAAAGAGAAAGGCTCCCAAGAGGAGGAGAATCATGGATCACAGTGGAGAAAACAGGTGACAGACCCCCAGCGCCTGCCCTGCAGAGCGGCACGTTCACCAGCGGGATGTCAGCAGCTTCGGCCGGACTGTGCGTGGGGTCCCATCCGAGTCCTGTGGAGCTCTGACACGGGGACCACACACTCCCCACCCATGCCTGCCAGGGGTGCCCGCTGCCCCCAGCACTTGAGCTTACCCTTCTTTAGTTTCCTTCCCAAATTTAGCGGCACGAGGTTCAAGGGCCCCTTTAAACACAAAAACTTGCAAACCCCATTTGTGCTGAACCTGGGCATTCTCCCTGCTGTTAAAGTGAGGTTACTCATGTCCTGTTTCCTCACGAGGACCTCGTCCACGCTGGACCTGCCGGTGGCAGTGCCGGTGTGGCGGCCTGCTCCCAAGGCTCACGTCCCACACACCCCCTTCCTGAACACAGCCCTGCCTGCTCTGAAGCGGGCTCAGCTCACTCCACCTCTACCACTGTCCACGACTCCCACTGCCACGGGGTCCAGACCAGAGCTGGCCTGGGATCCAAGGATTCCTTGATCTGTCCCCATCTGACCTCTCTGGGAATGACCTCTCTGCACTCTTAAAAAATAATTAAAGCAAAACTTAGAAAGAAACTGGGAAACTGCAGGAGACAGGTCCTGCTGTGAGCCCTGGAAAAGGGAGCACATCACAGACTGCCCGGGCTCCAGCTCCACGGGACAGCCCCCTGCATGCCCCTGAGTGTTACCTCCCATCCTCTGCAGGCAGCGAGCACCCCTGGCCAGTGCCCCTTCTTACCGCCTTGGAGGGCTCCCCCTTCAAGCGGGCTCTCCCCCACACGGGCAGCCCTGGCCTCCGCCTGGCCTCCCCTCCTAGCAAAGCCCACAGGCATCTGCACCAGCCCCCTTTCCGTCTTCCACTCACAGACACGGTTTATCTGCTGGAGAACCCCTCGCCAAGGGCCAGCCCTGGCCAGAGTCCCTGGACATGCCCTCCCTCGATCTCCAGGCCCTGCTCCAGGAAAGAGCTTCCCCTCCATCACTGCTCAAAGCAAGACTTGGGGTCACTTCCCAGTGCAGGCACTAAAGGCTCCCCCAGGGCAGCAGGGCCCACTCTGGACACCTCCTGGGGATCAGGGAGCTCCTCCGCTCACCCTGCCCTCCACCTGGCACAAGGAGACCACAGGCTGGGCAGAGACAGGCAGAGAGAGCACTCCAGAGTGACCATTGTGGGACCTGTCTGCGGAGATCATTAGGGCACAGGAAAGTGACCTCTTCCTCAGGGCCTGGAGCCTCCAGCGGGCACAGCGACCCCAGCAGGGCGCCCAGGATGGTGTGGGACAGCCAGGGCTAGGACAGAAGTGGGAAGACTCCCTGGGACCGTACCCAGCCCCTCTGCCTGGGTAGGCTTGGCGGGAGGCGGGAGGCGGGCGGACACAGTCCTGCGGGCTCCCTGGATGTACAAAGCGGGGATGCTCCGAACACGCCGCCTCCCCATGCCCCAGAGGAGTACCCTGCCGGGCCCCCGCCATCCGCGGCCTGTGAGCAGCCATCCACTGCCGGACCAGTCAAAAGCCAGGGACGCAACGCTACAGACCAGCGCTCGGGCCGGGGAGGTGGGACCCGCGGTCCTCAAGTGGCCGCGGCGCCGAGGCCACTGAGGGGCAGGCCAGGGCCAGGGTTGCGCCCTCGGCACGGAGCCCACGCATCCCCACAGCAGATCCCGATCCGAGCGCCCGGGATCCGGCTCCGCACGGCCACATCCCTCGGTCCCCCTCCGCCGCTCCCGTTCCCAGCGAAGCCGACACAAAGGGGACGCCGCCACCCACCTGGTCCCGCGCGGCCCGGGCTCCGGGGGTTGTCGCTCCAGCTGGGCCCTGGCAGGGCTGCAAGCGCTCCGCCCGCGTCTGGTGTCGCCGCTGGGTGTCCGCGCTGGGTGCCCGCCGCCCCGCGCCCGCGCCCCGCCCCGAGCCGCCCTTTCTTCCCTGCCCGGCCTCCAGCCAGGGCGCGCAGCCGGCGGGGAGACTGGGCGGCGGCGCGAACGGCACAAATACGCGGGCGCGGAGTTGCCGGCTCCCGCCGCCGCGCAGCGCCCCCTGCCGCCCGCCCTAAGCCGCGCGGGCGGGGCGGGGCGGGGCGGGGCGGGGCGGACAGGGCCGGGCCGGGCCGGACCGGGCCGGACGGGTCACTCTGGGCTCCAGGGGATGGCCCGCTGCCGCAGGGGTGAGAATGACCAGCAAGGCTCCTTGCCTGGTTGCCACCAGAACACAGTCCCCCAAAGCTGACAGCCCCCCAGTGCCAACAGTCTGGGGCGAGGGGGCGGGCTTATAAGCAAGCTAGGAAAGAAGTGGGTGCCCAATCGGTCGTCCTTTCTCCATCAGCATCACATGAAAGGTCTTTCCACCCCACTACCTGGTTACTTCGGGCGGTGGAGAAGAGGGGCCATAACAATTCACGTCCTGTTGTTCGGGCTCCCACTGGTCAGAGTGGAGGGGCTTCGAAGGCAGAGTCCTGTACGGTTCTGTTTCACTGCTTCCCTGGGGAGCTGGAAGTTACACAAGCGTTCCAGGTCGCTCATGCGTGCACATGGGACACAATGAACTGGCGTTGGGAAAGAACGACCCCTCTCTCCAGAGCGACAGGGAGCCCCGTTACATCTTCCCTCCACACTGCCTCGCCCTGCCAAGTCTGCTCTGAAGATGCTCTCGAGTGACTGCCATGTAAAGGACCAGTGTCACAGTAAAAAGCAAACGCCATACAAAGGTGGTCCCATGAGTGGTAACAAGCAGGAGTTTGCTACTATGTTAATCGAAAAGTAAAAACATGTTTCCCGGCACCCTCCCAGAAAGTAGAGACCCTTTGTGTCCTGTGCACCACCGTGCCCGGTGCTGGAGGAGTGAGCCTGGGCACGCACAGTCATTGGGTGACATAAATGCATTTGTTTTCTAGAGCTCTCTGAGAACTAGTGCTTTCATACGACTCAGGTGCAAATGCCACAGATCCTAATGGGATGCTGAGGCCAGAGAGAAAGGCTAGTCTGATCTTTTTGTTTCACACAAGGTAACATGGAGCTGGGACACAGTCTTGGAGGTTGTTCCAAGGTCACGGCCAGTGAGGGGCAGAAGGTGGCCCTTGTGGCTGGACGGAGTTTTAGGAGGCGTCAGAGTTCTGCAGGAATGGTCAGGTTGCATTTGGTGCCGGCCAGGCGTCCCTGTGGGCAGACATGTAACGCTCACTGAGCATCTCTGTGCTCCGGCACGCTGCCCAGCCCAGCACGCGGGCAGGACCCTGTGACTCATCTGGGTCACCAGACGCTGGCAGGAGTGTCACTGCTGGGCTGAGGCAGAGGAGACAGGCCAGGCACCTTCCTCATGCCAGCCCCCATCCAGGGTGACAGCTGAGCCACAGAATGAAGTCAGCCATGCCCCTCGGTCACCGGGTCCCAGGAGGATGTTTTAGGCTGCGTTGTCACTGCTGCTTGGCCTATTTTTATTTTATTTTATTTATTTATTTTTAGAGAGGGGTAAGGGAGGATGAGAGAGAAGGAGAGAAACATCAATATGTGGTTGCCTCTCACGTGGCCCCCACTGGGGATCTGGCCCACAACCCAGGCATGTGCCCTGACTGGGAATTGAACTGGTAACACTTTGGTTCACAGCCTGCACTCAATCCACTGAGCTACACCAGCCAGGGGGGCTTGGTCTCGTTTAAACTGACTGACGCCCTCGTGGTAGACTCACTGAGAGGGGCAGTGTGTCCGGAAGAGAGCCCAGGACGGGGGTACCAGGCAGGCAGAGCCCGCTGTCCAGTCTCAGACTTGAGAGCCCATTGGGGGCCAGAGCCGGGTGGGCACTTGGAAGGAACTGAGGGACAGGCCAGCAGAAAGGACGCAGTGAGGAAGTCGGGCCTGTGTCAGGACAAAGCTGCAGGATGGGGGGCACCCAGAGCTCAATCCCCATGGAAGTGGCCGCAGGTAGAATGTCCCTGAGGTTTAAAATAAGAAAAAAGGGTGGGTGGGGCACGGTGTCACCCACGAAACAGAGACTGGGTGAGAATGGACTGCTGTGATGGGTGTGTGGGGCCTGCACAGCCCCAGCCGTGTGATTGGAGGGCTGAGGCTCTCAATCCCACGTCCCCAGCCTTCTGGGAGGGGACAGGGCTGGACCTTGAATCAAAGGCCAATGACCGTGCAGTGAAGCTCCACGAACACCCCAGAGCAAGGGGCTTAGAGAGCCTCTAGCATGCCGACCTGTGGGCCCTGGGGAAGAGTGGAGGCCTGGAGAGGAAGCTCCGTGCCCCTCCCCACGTGGGGCACCGGGCTGCTCCTGAGCTACACCCTTTTGCAATGAACTAGTGATCTCCTGAGGGACAGGAAAAAGCTGGGGACGGTCGTCTTGTGTGCATCTGGGGGACCTGGCACTGCCTACAGGGCGACAGCGTCTGAAATCAGCTGAACGGCAGGGCACCCAGCTGGTGCAGAGCGTAGCTCTGTGTGGGAGAAAAACCACCCACGTCGGGCTGGGAGCAGAGTGAGAGCTGCGCAGGCCGCGATGACTGGAGGAAAACTAAGTCACTTCGGGCAGTTTCCCAAATCTTCCAGGAATCAGCTTGCTCAGAGCGTTGTTTTTATGGGGTTTTTTTTTAGATAAAGTGAATTCCCCAAACATGAGATACACTCACATTCATAGGCCAGTGTGTAAACAACTCAAAACCAAACCCGGCGCTTCCCTTTTTCAAAAGGACTAGGGTGTTTTCGATGCCACTGGCTCCCTTCTCGCCCGCCAGCGTGCACGGCCAGGAACCGGGTGTTCTCCCTGAAGCCTAAGCGTGCTCGTCAGCTTTGAGAACCTCCGGAAGAGACCAGCAAATGCAGCCGAGCGTGGCCACGGTCCTGAGAACATGTGTGTGACGGCGAAGCTGGGGAGGGAGTGAGCAGGGTGCCTCTGGGCGGCACAGCCAGGGGTCCTTTTTATTTGCTTCATTTTGCTTTACTCTGTTTTTTCCAATATGCTTCACGTGTGTGTGATTTGTGGCGTTACAAACAACCCGTCAAAATCCTCCTGCTCTTTGGAGCCCATGTCCACCACTTCCGAGGGAGACCTGCTTTGCAGGACTCTGCCGTTTCCCCCTCCCTTCCGGAGTGGGAAGTGTCTGCCTCCTCAGGGGCTGTCTAGCTGAGCACCCCACCCCCTCCTCCCCAGGTGGCAGTCAAGGACCCGGCCACAAGGATGGGGCATGCCTCCAGCCCCTGGAAGCTCTTTAAGCTCCCGGACCTGACCCCTGTCCTGGGGTCTGGAGCCCAGGGTGGGCGCATCAGGGTGGGGAAGGTAGGGGGCCCACAGCCTTCCTGAGAAAGTGGGTTTCTAACTAGAGGTCAAGTCGGAGGAAGATCACTCCAGTCCAGAGGCCATGAGGGGTGCCTTGGGGCCAGGCATGGGGCTCCCTTGGTGCAGAGGGCTGGAAGGGGGCAGGAGAGAGGGCAGGTGACAGAAACGCTGGCCATGTGGAGTTGTCAAGGGGGGCGGGGCCACGGCTGTGTACGCACTCCACCACACTGACACAGAGAGGTTGTCATGCAGGGAAATAGTTTAATATATTAGAACATCTTATAATATATATATCAGACCTACCTACTAGAGCATCAGATACAGAGGAGCATGCACACGGCTTCCCACCCCCTCAGACCGCCCAGGCACTCTCAAGACCAAGTCCTGAAACCTCAGGACGCCAGCTGTCCCCTCTGATCACAGTGGGTCACACGGTCTCTCCAGCAGGGGCTGGGCCGTGGGATGGATCAATGCTGCCCAGAGCCCCGCTGGGTCTCCGCCCGCCGGCATCGTCCCAGGGTCCTCCATGTGGGCTGCACCTCTCGCCCCCCAACTCCAGACAGAAGCCTGACACAGACCTGCGTTTCAGAGCATCCGACCAAACAGTCTCATTCATGTTCCCACGTGAGAGGGAGCGGGCACATTTCATGTCACTAATCACTAAATAACAGTAGCTTATGCAGCAATTAAAGGCGAAGAAAACATTTGCCCTTCACCCTTCGATTGAGATGCCTCTGTTACATTGCCCGTTCACATTTCTGATGAAAGGAGCACATTTCGTAAAACTGGACACTCGTACTTAAAATGGGAAAAGCAAAGCCAAGCATTATATAATTTAATATAATTTAACCCTAAAGCGCACTGCAGCTCAGCAAGCAGGAGAAGTGAGCACGGGCTGTTCTGAACAGCAGCCCGAACCCCCACAGGGTGTCCGGAAGGGAGCGGTGGGGTGCTAGCAGCTGGAAATGGATTCAAGTCCTGTAGCTTATTTCTGATATGCAGCTTGTTTCTAACCTGTTTTGTTTTCGGTTTCCCTTCGGGGAAAGAGAAACACAGTCCTGTGCGGCTTGAGAAAGTCCACCCCAAGTCAGAGGGTCTGGGGTGCGAATTCCGGCTTTGTTTCGGAGGACGCTGGCGGAGCCCCCGCCCCATGCCGCATGGGGCCTTTGTGTGTGCGCACGCCTGCCCGTTCCCTTCGCCCTCGCCTGGTGGGACGCTGGGAAGGTTGGCAAGACACACACGTGCTGAGTGAAAACCTCCTTCGTGTTTGTGCGGATTATGGCAGCATCATCATAGCTTGGATACCATCAAAATCCAGAAGGGGGCACATCTCTAATTCTTTTTTCTCTCTCTTCATAACACCTCAGCGTTCGTTTTGGGCCTCTGACTCAGCAGCTGTTTTATTTGTTGGTGTGGCATTTTCTGTGGTCAGACAAAAGTATCCAAGCAATTCATAACGTGGAAAATGTGTGACGACTCAGGGGGACAGAAACCCTTTGGTTGAATTAGAACGACTTAAAATTTGAAGTAGGAATATGTTTTCTGAGGAAAAAAAAATTACACACACAAAAAACCAAACCTTCCAAAACCCAACGTCTTGAAGACAGATCAGGAAGTGGACTTTCCGCCGGCGGCCTGTGCCAGCCGGGCTACCTTGGCCACCTCCTGTGGAGTGGCAGCTGGGTTAAAATAGCTCTTCCTTTGTTTGGGAAAAAAAAATTTCCATGATTTTGACCCTTTGAAAGAATGACAGGAAATCATTACTTTACAGGCCCTGGGATCCCATCCCGGTTACATAAACAAGTGGCCTGTGATGTTTCTGCCAGGGGAGAGGTCGGGTCCCTGACTCCGTTTGAGTGACAGTTTCCCTCCGAGGGCTGGTGAAGGGAGGCAGGGACCCTGTCATCCTGACCTAGATTGTGTTTGACTTCAAGTGGCTGGGAGTTCCTTGAGAAACGTGACCCAGTGCCAAGCTTTGCTGGCTCGAGGCCCAGGCTGGTTGTGTGCTCACGCTGGTCCGGTGGACGGGGACGAGCATTTGCTCACGTCCACTCCGGAGTTTCTGCCTGACTCACTCACACGGCTTGGACAGCAGGCTCACACAACAACCCAAGCAGAGACCCCTGGTCCACTTCACCGTGAAATGAAAAGTGTACCTTGGTTGTGCTAAGAATTTTGGAAGGAAAGGAAGAGTGAGAGAGAGAGCATGCATTCAAGGAACAGTCGCGTGGGCCGTGGGCTGAGTTGGAGTGGCGTGGGTGGCCACCACTCCATCCTTCTGCACAATCCCCAAGGACAGATGACATGGTCACTTCCAGGCCTGGGAACACGGACGGACTGTGGACTTGTGGAAGGAGAGTCCCAGGTTGCAATGGCACACGGGCAGGGGAGGAAACAGTGTTACAACAAATAGAAAGGATCGGGAGAGATCTTTCGTGATTTTTTTCAGGTGTGAAAATTGGCACCTCAGTGTTTGGCAGAAAATAATTGACTATGAAATGGACAAACCAGAAAAAACGGAAGTGCGGGGGTCACAGTGAACAGTGCTCACAAAACCAACTTCAAACTAAGCCAATTCACTGAAGTCGGTGGGTTTGCACTGCCTAAGATTTCAGCTACCCAAGGGCACTTGTGGTGACCGCAGGTCACCAGCTATCATGCAAAATGGGAGATCCCAGCGGGGGCCGCTGACCAGTGCCAGCAGGAGGCGCTGCGGGTGCTGACAGCCTCGGGCCTGAGCGGGAGGCCCCGAGGTGGGGAGGCTGCTCCGCGCCAGCCCTACCAGTCCAGCTGCAGGTCCACCTTGCTCCACACGTACTTCCCTCCTCGCTTGCGGAATGCCTCCTCGTCGAAGCCGCTGAACTTGATGGCTTCCTCCACGCCCACATCCAGGATGGACTTGGAAGGGTCCTTCCGCCCCTCTCTGCAGTTCAGGAAGCGCATCTAGAAAATTCACAGCAGAAGTTGGGATATTTCTACACAAGTTATCCTGTGAAACTCAATTGTGGAGTTTAATTCAATAATCTTTTTGGTGCTCTGATCACTTCCACAAGGGTTCACTGAGAACCTCGGGCCGGAGGCCACCCTGAGGGCGCCAGACTCCTCAGACACCTTGTCTCCTGCCCTTCGGCTCACCCCCACCCACGCACACACGTGGCATCAGTTGAGTGCATGACAAACGGGACTGCAGACGTGCCCCCCCAGGGTTGTGTGCCCCCACCGGACAGGGCGGGAGGATAGGGGGCTGATTGAAAAAGGCTTTGGAAAAACGGGCATGTCTACATGACACTCCAAAACTGTGAGCTGGAGGGGGCAGCGTGGCAAAGGCAGGAGCACCCTGAGTGACTCGGGGTGTCTGGGCTGGCTCAGGCAGAGCATGTCGGGTGAAATTCTGGCTCACAGGCATCTACGTGCAAACACGACAGAAGCTGCTCTGGGGAACAGGAGAGAGGATGATGAGAAGGCAGCTGCAGGGGCAGGCGCCAAGCCGGGGAGTATCAGAGCAGCGCTGCTAAGGGTCTGGTGTGGCCCTAACTCCTCTGCCCTGTGGGCAGGGACGGTGTCCTCATGTTCTGTGAGCTGCTGGGGCCCTGGGCATTTCCCACTGCCTCTGGGAACACCAGAGGAACCAAAGCACTCTTAGGTTGCTGTAGCAAAATCGGTTCCACCACACGTGTTCCAGCTGCGTGGAGACCCAACGGTCTGCTGAGGAACTTGGGTCCAAATCCCCAGCCGATGGCAACCAACTGCGTTCCAAAAATACGTTCTCTTGGAATTCACCTCTCTCTCCACGAACCCCTAAACTGAACATTTGCATGATCACCTTTCCTCTGTGCCCCACCCCAAAAGGAAAAAAATTGAAATGGCTGAGAAGCACCTTTGATGAACTCCAAAACAATAAAATGCTAAAAGTCACAATAAGCATTTCTCAAAAGAGCAGATAAATTTAAATATCGACACCATGGTTCTTGTTCGAACTCACTTTTCAAAAACGGGTCTTGGAATGGAATTATTTGTTCTATTCTAGAAATATTGGCAAAGTTTTGTAAATCCAGGCCCCTGCTTGCCCCAAAAAAATCAGGCCAAGGGAAAATCGATGTGTTTTTCAGAAGGGCGGGTTTTCCCTGTCTTTGGGGCGGCAGTGAGGGTGGCTTTGGGGAGGACCTGCCACCTCTTCTCACCAAAGCCAAGATCATCAGTCGGACGAGGAGCTGGCATCATCTGAGGCACTGAAGGTGCCGAAACGTGAGGTGTGGCTCCCCTCCAATGGCCCGGGGGCCTTGTCACCAGAGAAGCCATAACAGAGGAGCACTTGAGGTCACGTCAGCTTCCGTGTGACACCCACAGATCCACAGCCACACACGAGGAACCGTCCCTGGGGGCTTGGTGCAAACATGGGGCCGGGGCAGGCTCCTGCCTGCTCACGTGCTCAGCTTAGAACCCGACACGGTGTCGTCAGGGCGCTGTCACACGAACAGTGTGCCCTGACAATCGACACGGGCACTGCAGGACCAGGACAAAGGCCAACTTTGGTGGTGGTGCTGCTCACTCGGCCCTGGCCTCACCACTTGATTAGTTTTTAAACAATAACCTTATGACTCACGGGACATACTCACATATTCATCCAGAATCAGGTAGGAATCCTTCATCTGCAAAGGAGAGATGAAGTCCAAGTTTAGTTCCGAGTGTGTGTCTCCGTGTGTGCACTCAACAGCACCCCACGAGGCTCGTGGGGCGTTCCCACTCGGTCAGGGCTCAGCAGTCCCCCATCGCTAGCGTGTCTTTGGGTGCGGCCCTCACGGAGGGGGGCCTCCCCCACGAGGCACATATCCGGGGGCACCTGCTTGTGTCCCACAGGCTGGATTCTCTGCCCGTGGGGTGCAACGTCACCCTGGAACTCCTCTGACAGTGAAACCCCGGGGCTCATCCTCCCATTTCCTCAAGCGGTGGGAGAGCCCTGTCCTTCCTTATTCGTTGACTCTCCCTGCGGAGGGCGGGGGCTGATTCCATCCGGGCTCTAGTGTCCCTCTTTTCATTGTGTCTGTTACTTTTGCAGGGGCACTTGGCCCTGGCGGGGCCCCTGGGCCTCACTCAGAGGCCCCAAAGCTGGAAGAGGGCCCCAGCCCGGAGACTGCACCCCCCTATCCTGGAGCCCCCCTCTCAGGGACCCTGCGGAGCCCTTGGGGAGAGATGTCCCTCTGTGGACCCAGTCTGGAAGCGTGCTGGGGAAGGAAATCATGGCTGCTGGTGACGACCTTGTCATTGCACTCGGGCACCATGCAGGACACCTCGCGGTGGCGGTCCAGGAAGCCCTGGAACTCCTCCTTGCTGATGACGAACTTCTCGGCCTCTCGCAGGGCCCCTTCCCCCACGTTCTCGCCCTCGATGAGGAGGCACTGGAACACCTGGGGAAACAGGGCGCCTCGAGTCACCGACCCCACAAACCTCGTTTCCCGGGCGTGGGCAGCTAGCCGCCTCCCACTGAGGAACATTCTAGAAAGACGTTGCTCTGGGGGAACAAGAGCGCGCCCTGATGCTTAGGAAGCGTGAATATTTTTAAAATGGAGACTCACAAAAACCGGCCTGGATTTTACATTTGATCTAGTCTTACAATCTAATGTTTTAGACTACAAAGTAACGAACACTCTGTGAAGGGTGTACGGGCCACACAAAAACATTGAGAAAACAAGCAAATCATTTGCATTTTCAAAACGCTGTTATTTCCACTGAGTTTTAATATATCCTGATGGAGGCCTCTGGAATGGATTGACTAGAAAGACAGTTTTCCGAGGTCATGAATCTTGTTTCTCAGCATTCTTTTCTTTTTTTTTTTTTATTTTTAGAGAGGGAAGGGAGGGAGAAAGAGAGAGAGAAACATCAATGTGCGGTTGCTGGGGGCCATGGCCTGCAACCCAGGCATGTGCCCTGACTGGGAATCAAACCTGCGATGCTTTGGTTTGCAGCCCACGCTCAATCCACTGAGCTACGCCAGCCAGGGTGAGTTCTTTTAAGTAAGTAAACAGGTGTGTGTGTGTGTGTGTGTGTGTGTGTGTGTGTGTGTGTGTGTGTGTGAGATACGTTGTTCCTTCGCAAGGAATGCATCATCTAAAAGGAAACCCGTCGCAGCAAATTGTTCAGGTGACCTCAGCTGACAGCTAATCACAAGGCTGCAGGGTTTCCGTGCCAGAGGGGGTTCTGTGCAGCACTTAATTACCTTTTCATCATCACACAAGCAACAAACTATGCAAAAAGCATAATTTTAAATGCCCTAAATTTCGCCTCCTTTGCTCGCTCTGTCTCCCCTGATCACCTTTTTTCGCGAGCTCCCCAGGCCTCCCACAGCCCTCCACTGTTTGCCTTGGGGGCTGTTTTCCTCTGGGAACACCAGCTGCCTCTACGCAGGCAGCTCCCACCCGATTCAGTCACAGGGTGAGAGCGGGCAGAGGCCTGGCAGGGAGGGGCACCCTCCACAAGGTCTGGAATCCCGACCTGACTGGAGGACTGGACACTGAAGATGCACCTGGGCATTCCCCCCCAGGGACTTTGGTTCCAGGATCCACTAGCTAGACTGGAAGGGGCTCTCGGGGAACAGCCAGGTCATGGGGGCTTGAAGAGAGTAGAGGGCGGTAGGACCGGAGGGGAGGGTCAGGGGGAGCCTGCTCCTCTACACCCTCACCCTCTGCAGAGCCCCACAGGGTCCTCACGCAGCTCTGTGGACAGAGCAGGCAGGCCCAGACCTGGGAGGGGCAGCAGCCGCCCAGGAAAGCAGGTTCTGAAATGCTGTAGGGACTGAGCAACTACAGGGCACTGGCTTCCAGCAGTGTGTGGCCTGCGGCACCAGCAATCTGGCGGAGAATCTGCTTTGCAGACAGGCCGAAGCTAGTCCTTGCACACTGGAGAAGTCCGGAGTTTGGGAAGGCCACTCCAGAGCAAAGCAGGCTAGTTTTTAGGACAGACAACCGAGGCAAAGGGAACCTGAGCAGTGTCCAGTTGAACGGATGAAAGAAAGACCCAAGACCCGGCTTCCTGGCTGGGGACGCCTCTGGACCCTCACCATTTCCCACTCCCCGGAAGCGGTCCCCCGGACACTTGAAGGTCACAGTCAGTGAAAGCAGCTGTGTGCTCACCTTCCAGCGGACAGGGTTCAGCGCCTCGATGTGCTCTCTCATGTCCTCGTCCAGGTTGAAGCGGTTGATGACCGAGTTGATCTTGAAGGCCACTCGGTAGTCCCGGCACCAGCCCCGCAGCCTCCGCAGGTTCTCCACGTGGTTTATCTTCCCTTGCCCGCGGCCGATGAGGACGTTCACGTCCTCGTCGAAGCTGTCGCAGGAGACGGCCAGGATGTCCAAGTACTGGCCTGAGGGGAAACGAGCATCCTTAGGACACCCGTCCGGGGACCAAGCCCTGCCGGCTGTTCTCACACCTTGAGCTAAAACATCCCTGGTCTGTATGCACACCTTCATTTCTTAAAAGCAAAAAAACCCTTTTTCCTCATTCCCCCACTCTCATGGAAGTGTGTGTTCTACTGGGTACTTCTTTCTGTACACTATTTGTGAAAATCAGACACGTGATGAGAGGACCGCCACGCTCGCACTGGAGTGTGAGCGCTCTCCAAGGCGCCTCCTTGAGGCATTTCGTTAGCGCTGCCCCGGGCCGTGGAACTTCGGAGGCAGGCTGGCCCTTAGGATCTGTGAGCACTGGGGGACCCACTCCTTTCCTCCTTTCAGAAGCACAATGGCTCGGCCACCGTCATATCTCAGCTCTCTGCCCTCTCCCTGACCTCTGTTCTACATCTGATTCAGCACCTAAACATCCACGGAGACCCCACAGTGTGTAGGGCAAGGCTGTGTTAGACGCAGAGGAAGCCCAGCCCAGAAGATGGGAGTTTGGGGGTGGAGAGTGCAGCCGCTCCCTGAAACCGCTCACAGGATCGGCCGTGACAGGGGGTCCTCACAGGGCATGGGGTCAGCTCTGTGTTGGTCTCTCATCACTCTCTGCTGTGCCCCCTTTGCCCCTGTGTCTCCTGTTCCCCTTCCATTTCTCCTGCTGCTCCAAGCCACCCACCTGTCTCTTCTTTGATCTCTCTTTTTTATTTTCATTGTGATAGTGTACATTCAATATTAGTCTGTATTAGTTTCAGATGCCCAGTGAAGTGGTTAGAAAGTCATGTACTAGACAGGGCAGCCCCTCATCACCTGTCTCCAAAGCATGGCCGTTCTCTGCCCCCAGCCAGGTCCCTGCACTTGACTGAGTGTGAGTCTCCCCAGTTCTTGGGGCCACGCAGAGCAGACCACAGAGGGCGGTTCCTGGAACTGCTGTCCCGTTACAGAAGGCAGGAGACACAGAAACAGTGAGAACAACTGTGTTAGTCCAGTTGCTTACTTCAGATGAGACTAATTTAAGGAACGTTTATTTCTTTAAGTATGTAAAAAAATGAAACATGGACAGCACAGGAACAGTGAGGTGGGGGCTGTCAGCTGGAAGCTGTGTCGGTGTTCCCTGATGTCAGTTAAGCTCGGCCTCAGTGCCTGTTCCCTGCCGTTGTGCCTTGGCTCGTGCGGCGGGCTGTGCCGACCAGGGTGTTCTGTTATCTGTCTGGCCCAGCTGGTTTATGGGCCGCTCCGCAGAACGTAAACACCCGAAACCCAACGCACAGCTTGAAGGGAGATTACCATGAGCACGTCTGGTGTCCCCTGCCCGGGCCCCAGCAGGCCTGGCCCTCGGCCCAGGGTGGCAGGAAGCGGAGCCCCCCAGCGACAGCAGGTGCTGGGAAGAGCCCCCAGAGGAAGCTCACCGTAGTTCTGGAACCACCGCTCTCGGATCAGGCTCCCATTGCTGACGATGCTCACGCTGGGCAGGCACAGCTCCTGCTTGCAGAACTTCACCAGCTGGCCCAGGTACTCGCCCCGTTCATGGAGGAATGGCTCCCCGCCCGAGAAGTTGATCTTCTCCATGCCTGGGGGAGAGGGAAGACACGTTTTCCTTCTAGGTCTCCATGCCACAGACATTGTGGTGGTGTCCACGGCAAGAGCTGTATGTTCTCCACATCATGGACATGAAATGAGACCCCTCATCATCCTCCCCTCCCCAAGTCTGGTCCCCCGTCAACCCCATGTTAAGGAGACACCATGTATGTAGCCCAGAGCTTCACATACACGAACATCACCTGAAGTTGTTTTTCTTTTCTTCCTTATGTTGCACTAGATGCATGTAATGTAGGTAATCAGTTACAGAGATAAGAACATTCCTGAGAAGCCCAAGGGTGCGAAGAGGCAACATGGAGATTTGCAAAGCAGAACACTTACCACCCCCCCATCTAGAACAATCTAGAATGCCTGTGTGTTTTAAAGCAGATTTGTGCTCAGCAGTTTGGCCACATATAATGTTCAGGGTGAAATCACCCAGCGCTTAGAATTTTAAGGACCTTATTGCCTTCTAGGTTTTAATAGTCTTGTTCATACGTCTGGTAACACTCTTAAAAACACAGCCCTTTCTAAGGATAGTTTTTCCCCTTCCAGAAATTTTCTTTTCAGTGTTCTGAAACTTCAAGATGATGAACCTTGGTGGAAATGCACAACATGCCACAAAGTCCCCCGACAATTTGTTTATCAATCCATGCGTGAGGCAGACTGTGCCCATGGAGGAGCGAGCACTGAGGCTGACCTTTACCAGTGCTGCACCAGCGAAGGGTCAGCTCCTGTCTCAACGCGCCCGGGGCCTGCCTCTGCTCACAGGCCGTCTGATAGGCTTGAGCTCTAAAGCAGCCTCCAGCTGCACTCCTCAGAGCCGGGCTTCAGGTCCGCAGGGTGGGGTAAGGGGGGGGCCTGCTTGCGGGAGGGGCTACTGCTCCCACCCCCCCCCCACCAGGCTGCTGTGCATGGAGAGGAATGGTCTGCCCGAGAAAGGTGGCTTCCGCAGTGTGTGGAATGACTCAGCACAGGGGTCCTGGTGGCTGACCCCTCAGCTGTGTTCCCAGAGCCACCCACCCGAGGCTCCTTCTGTGTCTCCAGTCCACTCTGCCCTTCCTCCGCTGGGGGTGAGTGGCTGCAAACGGAATTTTGTGTGGACCCTTTAAGAGGCTCTAAGTCTCTCTTCTTGGCAGATAGAAACCTGGCTGCTGTGGGTATTATTAGGGTTCCTTTCCCGGTTCTGGTTCTCTAGGCTGGGGATCAGGGCATGGGGCTTAGGACCTCACGGTTCTCAGAGGGAACCCACGCAGCCACAGAAACATCCCACCCGTGGGAGCCCAGCCAGCCCTCTCGTGCCTTCTCTGCACTCCCTTCCAGTCTCAATGTGCTGATGTTTTTCTCCCACAAGGCCTTGGTTATAAGGCTGCACTCCAGCTAGTGTTCAGTCGGTCATTCAGGGTGATTTTTCTATCATTTAGCTCTAATTCCAGTTTGGTCCTGGGAGGAGGTTAGTGTAGTTTCTACCTACTCTGCCCCATCTTGGATCCTCTGCTTTAGCCATTTTAATTCATCTGGCTTCTATTGACTTAAAACTGAGAAGTCATGATATGAAAGTATTAATTACAACTCTCTATGACAGTTTATAAAAATACAGAAGCATTCACTTATTAGTGCCTTGTAAAAAATAGTTTGAGGTTGGTATAGGAGCTATTATTGTTATCTACATTTTAAAGATTGTTAAACTGATATTCAGAAAAGTTAGATGTCTGGGTAAGCCTTGAGGTGAACCTTGAGGTACCCGAGGAACTCAAGCCCAGTTTTGTGAATCAAGACTCAAAGACCCTTCCGCAAGACAAGATTGCTTCTCATTCATTCATTCATCTGTCATTAGTTCACCTATTCTAAAACATGTTTAGGGCCCTATGACATTCTAGATGCTTTGCTAGTCATAAAAATACACAGATGCCGAGACTCAGCCTCGGAATTCAGACGCTTTGAGGACTTGGATGTTTACAACCAGTCAGCCGGACAAACCACAGGGCCCAACTTAGAAACCACTCTAATACGCGTGTGCGACAAGGGCCAGGAGACTACAGACAGAGGGGAGAAGACCTGGATTCTGCCCGAAGAGGACCGGGGATGATTCTAAGAAGCTTCAAAAGCTTGGCCACAGAGACTAGGGTGACTGGCCTCCCAGGGACGGAGAGCTACCCTATCACACACAGGCTTGCCGGGGCAGGTGGCAGGGCCTTGGAGCCTTTGCTGATGAGTGTGAAACTGGGGACCATGCGACAGTCAGGTGGGGGCACCGAAGCGCCACAGGTCACTGTAGCTTGACAGCGGGCTTTCTTTCGGGCTCAGCAGAGACAGGGAGATGGAACGCCACTGTCCGTTGAGAATGGTGACACCCTAAGTCGGACCCCACAGAACAGCCAGGCAGGTCTGCCGTTGGCTCGGCTGTGGAACGGGGAGCAAAACAAGTCATACCCAATAAAATGCAAATCGTGCGATGTGACCACGCAGAGTGCTAAATCGGGCAAAACCTGTCTGCGTGCTGGGAGATAAGCCAGAGGCTCACCTGCACGAGGAGGGCAGCGGGTAGAAGGGCAGTGGCTAGAAGGGCAGCCCCTCCTGGGGCTGCAATGGCTCTGTCCCTAGGTGTGCAAACTGGTTCCCTGCCTGGGGTCTTGCAACGGACCCTTGGGGAGGAGGGTGGCTGTATGCTCCTGTGCGGAAGTTTGAACCCATTGAGACCAAAGAGAGTGGCAATGCTGCTGAGATTGCTGTCCTGGAGGTGCTCTGGGAAAGACAGGATGGCAAGGAGTGAGGGGAGGCAGAGGTGGAGTGGAGGGCACTGTCCCTGGACTGGCCAGGTCGAGCTACCTCAAGGGTACAGGTGACAACCATGCAAGCTCATTGCGAGCTGCGCAGACGAGCGCACTTGTCACCACCTTGGAGCTGCAGCACCTTTCCAGCTCGTGGTCGGGAATGGAAGGCACCACTACGGCTCTTAAGTGAGAGTCTGTGCCTTGGTTTTGGACTCTTCTTTCACTGTCTCCAGGAAACCCTGATCCACCACTGCTTTGTACGAACCCAGGGAGCACCACAGCCTGCCCGCTGATCTGATGCCTGTGCCCTTGCCCATGCCACTGCGCTGACCGCCCCACTGACCACCCCACTGACCGTCGCACTGGCCACTGCACTGACCATTGCGCTGACTGCCCCACTGACCATCGTGCTGACTGCCAACTGACTGCCGTGCTGGTCGCCCCACTGACCTCCACTGACCATCGTGCTGACCGCCCCCACTGACCGCCAACTGACCGCCCTGCTGAGTGCCCCACTGACTGCCCTACTGACCACTGTGTTGACCGCCCCACTGACCATCACACTGACTGCCAACTGACCGTCATGCTGACCGCCCCACTGACTGCCGTGCAGACCGCCGTGCTGGCCACTGCACTGACTGCCGCGCTGACCGCCCCACTGACCGCCCCACTGAACGTCATGCTGACCGCCCCACTGACCGCCCCACTGACGGCCCCACTGACCGCCAACTGAACATCGTGCTGACCACCCCGCTGACCACTGAACTGGCCGCCACGCTGACCGCTGTGCTGACCACCGCACTAACCACAGCGCTGACCACCGTGTTGATCGCGGAGCTGGCCGCCACACCAACCACCATACTGATCACCGCACTAACCACTGCACTAACCATTGTGCTAACCGCCCCACTAACCGCCATGCTGATCCTGGCGCTGATTGCTACACTGATCGCCCAGCTGGCCGCTGTGCTAACCACAGCTCTGATCGCCACGCTGGCCGCCATGCTAACCACCACGCTAACTGCCACGCTGATCCTGGCGCTGATCACAATGCTGATCGCCGAGCTGGCCGCCGCACTAACTGCCTCACTGACCTCCCCACTGATTGCCGGCTGACGGCCACGCTGACCACCCCACTGACCACCGCACTGACCGCCATGCTGACTGCCCTGCTGACCGCCAACTGACCATTGTGCTGGCCACCCTGCTGACCGCTGTGCTGACCACCGCGCTGACCACCGCGCTAACCGCAGCACTGACTACTGCGCTGATCGCCGAGCTGGCTGCCACACTAACTATTGTACTGACCGCCACTCTGGCCACTGCTCTGATCGCCGAGCTGGCCGCTCCACTAACTGCCACGCTAACCGCCATGCTAACAGCCACGCTGATCCTGGCACTGATCGCCGCACTGATCGCCGAGGTGGCTGCCGCACTGACCGCCGTGCTGATCGCCGAGCTAACCGCTGTGCTGATCGCCGAGTGGGCCGCCACACTAACCACTGCTCTGGCTGCCGCACTGATCGCCACGCTAACCGCCTCGCTAACTGCTGCGCTAACCGCCATGCTGATCGCCACGCTAACCGCCTCGCTAACTGCTGCGCTAACCGCCATGCTGATTGCCACACTGATCGCCGAGCCGGCCGTCACGCGGACCACTGCACTGACTGCCCCGCTGGCCGCCGCACTGACCGCCCCACTGGCCGCTGCGCTGACCACCATGCTGAACGCCACGCTGACTGCCACGCTGGCCGCCTCGCTGACCGCCTCTGGCTCTGTGGTCAAGATGACCTGGGCGCCCACCTGCCAGGTCAGAAACAGGGTCTCCCCGGACACTGTCCGCACCCTGCGATGGGAGACCCCTCCGGTCCTTCGTGTCGTGTGGGCGTCAGCCGCCCCCCGCCCCCCGCCGGTCTCAGCCCGCCTCCCGGATCCGGCCAGAGACTTCCCCGCCTCCCGATTTCCTCGGCTGAGACTCACCCGCCTCCTTCAGCAGCTGCAGGCCCCTTTTGGCCTCCTCCAGGGGCAGCACGAAGGATGTCTTGGCTGTGTGGAAGCAGAAGCCACACTTGTAGTTGCACTGGCGGGTGAAGTGGTAGTTGACACTGGTGGGAGTGAGGGGCTCATTGCTGCTGTCATCCTCCTCTTCCGCTCTGGTCCCCTGGGCTCCTTCCCTGCGCCGCCACCGCCGTCCTTTTTCGGTGCCCGCCGGCCAGAGTGTCGCCCTGAGCCAGAGGAGCAGGCAGACCAGGTGGCCCCACAGGAAGCATAGGGCCTTCCAGAGCAGCTTCACCACAGACAGCAGGATCTCGACGGACAACATGGTGCCAGTGCCTGTGTCTGTCCTGCCTCTGGGTACTCCCCTTTATATGTGTACAAGCAGACCGTCACGGGACAGGTGGACACACCTCCTGGAGTGACGCTCCGCTGAGTCTGAGTTTCGATTTTTCTCTTCATGAAAATGAAAGTTGGAGCGGGGCCAAGGCTGGCGGCCCCGAGTTTGGGTGGGAGCTTGCCTGCCTCAGCCTGGGTACCTGCCTGCAGCCAGTGCGGGGGCACAGCTTGAGGGGCTGCCGCCTCCCTGCTCCTGGGGCGCGGAGCGGCGGGGCTGCAGAGAGAGCAACCACTGGCGTGGCTGCGTTCCTCGTGCATGACACCACCGTTAGGAGCCACTGTCCCCCGCCGCTACACACACCAGGCTCTCGGGGGAAGTCGGTGGTGAAGCCCCAGTGGTGAAAAGAGTGGCGCCCCTCCTGTTCCCCGTGGAGCCCGCCCATCGCACATCGGAACTCACATGGCCTCACTGCTTCCTGAGTTGTTCCTCTCAACTCACGCCTTGTCACAGTGTGAAAATGCAGGGGGGTTTATATTTTCCTGCATTTCTCTGCATTTCTCCACCATCTTTCACAGATGGCAGGACCACCAGGTGCTTTTCTAAGATGCTCCTTAATGGACAAGCATCGCTGTGGCTTGCTATTCAGTTTTGCAGTTTTCTTAGAAAGGGGGACTGAGGTCTGTCCTGAAGGTTTCTTTCCTTCAGCCCTTGTTGGCCCGGTCTGCTTGGGAGCATGCTGTGTCCGGTCTGTGTGAGGCGTGTGAAAGTCGGCCTGTCCAAGGGTGGGAGCCACTGGACCCTCTGCCCTGAGCTCATGGCTGGCCAGCCTGTGGCTCCGAGTCAGTTTTTACTCCCCAGCCTGACTTTGTCACCTGTGAGCCCAGACGGCCCCTGAGATTCCCTGAGACCAGGGGTCACTGAGCACGGGCGTGGACATCGGTCAGTGCCAGGGAGGGTGGGCCTTGGTAGTGCTGTCAGTGCTGCGCTCTGAGGGAGAAGAAGCCCCCTGTGTGGGGGCCAGAAGGGAAACTGAAAGCCAAGTGCAGTTACCGGCTCTGCGGGGATGGGCGGGGGCCAAGTGGCTGCAGTCACGACCAGATGTTTGTCAACTCTCGCCACGGTTGGGGCCACAGCAGGATCAATTTTTGCTGTGTCACATGGGTGTGAAGAAATGAAAGGCGAATCAGCCTGCATTTCAAATCCAGGACAGGTGGGTGGGGGAGGCACAGAGTGTGACCTCCCAGGCTTTTGAAACTAAACCTGTTAGGGTATGATTTCTAGTTTGGCTGATAATATTTAATTTGGGGTAAATTTCTGTGCCTACTTGATTGGTTAACACATCTGGGAAGTATGGGTATGAGCATCTAACTCACACAGGACATTTTAAGGATTAAATGGTATAACACACACTGTGTACTGAGAGTAGTGGGGGCCTGTGCACAGGAGTGTGCATGCCTGGCACTGGGCTCACTCAGTTTGCACTAACTTATTTTACACCTGGAGAAACTCCCGTCACATGGGGCATGGGGGGCTAACTAGGATTTAAAAACTCTCAATACTGCTCAGTAACAGGCTGTTCTGATCACATTCGTCTATATCATTACTTTTTTTAAATCAGTGAATTCCAGTTATTCAAGGTATTTCTTTCTTACTAGGCTCACACTCAGGAGCAGAGGTTGCTACTACTCCTGAAGTCCCTTCGGTCCAGGTCAGTTTCCTTTACTCATTCATTCACTCATTCACTCATTCGTTCATTCGTTCATTTAGGCGTGCTTTCCTCCCTTCCTTCCTGCACCAAGTGTTTGTGGGTGCTGCATGTATATCGGGTAAGAGATTAACATAGACAAAAATATAAATGAAATAAAGAAGCCCAAGCCCCTTCTCGGCAAAGGGCTCATGGACGTCACTGTCCCTGTGGCATGTTTTGAGCACACAGTTGTTTTTTCCTAACTCGCCTTCCTCTGCCCATCTTCCGCCCATCTAAGAGGGAGGCTCAGGACTGGGAGTCCTTCTTTTCAGGGTCATGACTTTCAAAGGCCAGAGAGGGATTTTTTTTTTTTTTTTTTTTTGCCTGAACTGCGTAAGGTAAGTGGGCCGGAGGGAGGTGGAGGCAACCCCTCCTTACTGTCCGGCACTCCACGGGGCCAGCCACCTCTGATGGCACCCACAGCAGCTGAGTGCCTGCGAAAGGTCACCACCATTTTTTCTTAGCCCTGGGACATTCTTCTCCGAACAGGTCAGCCTTGCTGACGTGCGCCAGACTCTCTGACCCCCGCAGCACCGCCAGACGCTGGCTGGGACGCCCTACTGGGCTGAACAACCGGTTTAGCTAATTGCAGCAACCTCACGTCCTGCTCCGGCAGGTCTTTTGTGGAAGCACAGGGAACATGTTTCACTCGAGCACCTCAGTGTGTCAAGGCACAGGGCAACAGTTTTGACAGAATGCACATTGATGGTTGATGGCCACCTTGTTTAAAAAAAGGAAAAAGAAAAGAAGCCTGGCCGAGACCTCGAAGTCTCGCTCTCCGTCTCCCAGGCCCTAGGGCCCACTCCGGGCCCCAGGACAGCCCTGTCCTGTGTCCCCACCACACTGCAGGGCAGCCTGCTATTCGGTGTCAGAAGGGCCCACCCAGCAGGCTCCTCTCCCGCCAGCTCCTCTCACCCCGCGTCTGCAGGGTCACCCGCCGTGCAGAGCTGGGCAGCGGCTCGTTCCCATCCCCAGTGAGCCAGGACCCACTGCAGTGTGAACGCTGGAGCGTGCTGCAGTACTCCAGAACAGCGAGTGTTTGGACGGCTTTGCTCTTATGTTCTTCCTTTTGGTCAACGTACACTTGTGTTTGTGAGCCAGGGGTGGGTCACTGCTCCACAAGCCACTCGCATGTTCCCCTCAGGACAGACCCACACGGCGTGTTCCGAGTGTGGGGTCCTATTGGCACTGCCAGCGGGGCACCACCAACGTGCCAGCAGCCGCACCTCTCCCTTCTCCCTCGCTACCGTCACTTCAAGGCTGTGAATCGCCACCATTGCCATGTGCATGTGGTGGCGGCTGCCCTGCCCTTTCGGCTCCCGGCTCTCTGATGGCCGGCGGTGTGAGCCACCTGTCACTAGGTTCTCTGGCCCTCTGTTCAAATCTCACGCCCCGTTCCGTCCTGGTCGTCTGCATTTTTCTGATGGATTTGTAGGCCTCGGTCGCCTGTCCTGCACTGTCCTGGTTACAGGTGTTGCAAACGTCTCCTTTAACTCTTGGGCTCTCCTGTTCACTCACTTGCTGGGAGTGACTTCATTCTTGTGACAAGTGTAACTGTAACTGTACTAGTCTGCAGAGCTGTGTGTGTGTGTGTGTGTGTGTAAAGAAATGAAACGAGTCCTGAAGTGCTTCACAATGACAGTGCTGCTCCTTGAAATTTTTATTTGATGTCCGTGTGTGTGTCTGTGCACGTGTGTGTCAGGTTGTATTTCAGCAGTCTCCAGAGGACCCTCGTGTGTGCTGAGTGGCTGGGCTTCCGGAACAGGACTCCCTCCCAGGCGGGGCTTACTCCAGGGAAGCGGGGTGCGGAGCGGGAGCAAAGACAGCCAAGGGCCCACGTCACAGTCACGCAGGGCCTGGTGAGGCCGCACGGGCTTTTGAGGCCTGCACCCCTGTGGCCGTGCGGGCTGCGTGTTCTCCCTGGCAGTGAGCTCCAGGGACCAGTGTGAGCTCTGGGCAGCCGTGGTCTCCTGGTGCTGGGCCCCCGCTGTGCACGAGCTGCCTATCCCGGGTCCTGACACGTGCACACGGCAGCAGGACAGGGTGGGGAGGGTGCCGCCAGGCCCACGTCCAGTCCGCAGTGGTTGCTGTCAAGAACCTTCCGGGACCTCATTGCGAGATGCGGCCAGGACTGATCCTGGCTCCAGGCTCCCCTGCCCTGGAGGGACGCCAGCAGCCGGCCCCTGACCTGGTACCACCTTCCTCGGGGGTCCCAGGACGCCGGCTTCCTCAGAGAGAGCATCAACCCCACAGGCTGGCCTCCATTCAGGGGCCCCCGCCCCGACAGGCCCAGGGGGCTTTGTAAGAGAGAAGCAGAAGGCCCTTGTGCCAGGGGCTTTGCCCCCCGGGGAAACAGCTACTTAGGCTGCTTGTCAGTGTCCCCAGACCTTAGTCCCCTCTCTCCAGGACTTCAACCATAGAATTGTCACTCCTTCTCATTTCCCGAGTTCATCATTACCTTCTGACACCCACAATCACAGACGTAGAATTGCATGCAATACTCTTTCTCTTTGGGGGTCCTCTTGAGCCCACACTTCTGTCCTCCTCTGCTTTCCTGGTACACTGGTCTCATTTTCTTTCTTCTCACCAACCTGACCAGCCTACCTAGAAGCCTACCTATCTAAACAGGGGTTCAAAAAGCACTCTTTTTCAAAATAAAGGTTATTTTTTTCATTTTATTGTTTATTAACTGTGTCCTTTATATCTGTGAACTCGCCCTGTATGTTTTATTCCGCCGCAAGCAGAAGGGCTCGAATGGTCTCACTTTTGCCTGTGTGAAGGTGTCGGTGTGGGAGACCAGGGCTCCTCCAAGGGGTGCTGCTATGTCATTGGTCCATTCAGGGAAGTCTCTGAGCTCTCCGTCCAGCTCCAGCTCCTCTTTGTCCTGAAACTACGGGCAACTGCACTCAGCGCAACCGCCCACCCACGTTGGAGCCTGAAAACACGAGACACTTTGATGAAAGATGTCATGTCTCCAGTGGTCAACACCAAGTCGCCCTTGACCGAGCTCAGGCACTGCGGTGCCATCCACTTCACCGCCCCCTGGGCGGGAGGAGGCAGGTGAGAACAGGGAGGGAAACTGAGATGACGAGCAGGTTGGGGGGGCGGACACAGAGTCAGGGGAGGGGCAGGGCTGTCCTAAGGCACAGAAAGGCATTTGCCCCTTTTTTATTTTCACTTGTGCTGCCCCTGGGCAGCCCTCTCCACACGCTGAACGTCCCAAAGTCAAGCTCCTCACAGAGCGTAAAAACGACCCTGTGCTCCAGGGGCTGGACACCTCTGATCCGCTGCCTTATTCCTGATCGATTCACCCACACTCAGGTGCGTGCCTCTAAGAGTTCACGATGGTCAGAACGGCTTTCCTTCGGAATCACACACAGTCCCCCAGCCGATCCAATGACGTAGTCTGTTCGCTCCCAGTACACCGTGTGTTTCCATCTTGACCTCGGTTCTGGATGTTCGAGATTTTTCTCAGGGCGTTTCTCTTCTGGGTCAGTTTGACAATCGCTGTCAAGATCAGTGCAGGAGTGCAGACGGCACCTTCTGTGGGAACAACTGCGTCAGTCCTGTCCCCGGAGTCCCATCCAAGGCAGTCACGCTGGGGGCTGCTTCCTTCCGCTGGGGGCGCAGTCCCTGCCCCCACCCTGCACGTCCCCCAGGGCCCGGGGCCTGCGCTCCTGAACTGGTTTGTGATGAAAGCCCCTCTACAGGACAAATCTGGGGACGTCTCCCAGTGCCAGCCAATAAAGAGGATGATTCCAAGTATTGGGAAAACATGTAGAGGGAAGTGAAAGCACTGGTTCAGGCAAAAAGCACCTCCTGGTGCAACTTGGGCCTGAGCTGCACCCGCGGGGGTGGTTGGGGCCGGGAGCTGGGGTCGGGAAGGAGTTGCAGGGCCCGGCCTGCCAGTGAACACATCGCACCGGGGCCTCCGAGAGCCTGCCCTCCCCGAACGCAGCCCTGCGCAGTCCAGTTCAGCAGCCCCTGCGGGGCTCGCCCCAGGAGGCAGCCCCCCGGCGGCAGGGCGGCCGCTGGGCCACGGGGACGAGCACCTGAGGCAGTTCCTCCCAGCCCCGGTCTGCTGGACTGGACCTAGCCCCGGCTCCCCGCCCCCGCCCCCGCGGCCAGTTAACTTTCGTTTCCTGGCGGCACCTCCCGATTGCGGCCGGTTTCATTGGCGAGCGCGGGGGCCAGGGACCCGGAGACGCCCATGGTCTTGGCCCGCCGCCTGCACGCCCTGCTGCTCGGGATCCTGTCGGGGCCGCGGCTGCGGGCCTGTGCTAGCACCATGGCGCCACCGCGCTTCTTTGCGCTGGAGCTCCCCGGCTGCTCCTTGGCCCACTTCGCGGTGGGCGCCGATGCCCCCGGAGCGCCCGCAGACTCCCGCGTGGCCGCGCTCATGGCCGCCCCGGGCCGCAGCTACTCACTGTGCGTGCCGGTGGCACCGGGCGGGGACCCCGGGGCCCGGGTGCGAGCGGCCCGGCTGCAGCAGCGCCTCCTGCAGCAGCTCGACCGCGGCCCCCTCAAGCGCTGCCAGCTGCACCGGCTGCTGTGCTACCACCCCGGCGGCGGGGCGGGGACCCTGCAGCAGGGCGTCCTGCTCCACGACCCCAGCAACAGCCCCGACACCCGGCGGGCGCTGCTGGCACTGCTGGACTCCTATCTGGAGGCCCCGCGCCCGTGTCTGGGCGAGTTTGTGGCTGATGACACCACTCACCAGCTGTGGCAGCGCCGGTGGGAGCTGCTGGACGGCCAGGGGTGGCAGCAGGTGGAGCGCGAGCCCGTGGGGCCCACCCCGGAGCCAGACCTACATCCAGTGGTCCCCGACCTGCCCAGCGCTGGGGTCTTCCCCCACCGGGAAGCCGCTCGCGCTGTTCTGGAGGCGGTAAGAGTTCCCCTCCCTTCCCAGCGTCAGACCCTTCAGATCTGAGAGTGGGCAGATCGCGGGGCAGAGGCTGCCTGTCAAAACCTCTCCTGCCCGGGCCATGGGTTCACTCTGGTGCGCACACTGGGTTCTGAAGGCGCCCTGCGGGCAGGCTCTGTCCAGATGCCTGGCCCTTTCTCGGTTCCCACCAGCCAGGACCCCCCATGGACTCAGGGGCTTCCACCTGAGTCACTCAGCTGCACTACACGTGTCTTTCCACGGTTCACATGTGGAGACCTATCTTGCAGTGTAGTGACAATTAAGGGGATACAGGACACACAGCAGGTGTTCAGTGAAGGGGAGCTGGGCAGGGCAGGGGTGTCCGCACATGCCTTCTGAGGCTGGACGCAGTTTCCAAGCTTGTGGGGTAGCCCTGAGGATGGGCTACGGACACAGGTGCAGCTGCTGGGGCTGCAGCCCAAACGGTGGCCTTCGTTCCTCGAGCCACGTCCAGCCCGTTTCTTGAGCAGCCTGTGCAACGGCGTCCCTACTCTGTGGAGGGGCAGTAGGGACACCACTCGCAGAGTCGCCAGGCAGACTGGCCACGGCAATATCCCGCCTGTGCCCAGGGTGTTGCCTGGCTCAGAGCCGAGCCACGCATGAGTCAATGTCTGGGCCTCGGCCTAGAGATGCTGGGGCCGGGCCACGAGGTGAGGCGGGGTGAGAACTCTGAACCCCGCGGCCCCTGCCCCGCTCCCTCCGTGGTGGTGCCTGTGCGGCTGCTCACTCCTCTCCGCCCCACCCGACCGACTCAGGACAGGAGGCCGGGTGCTGGCCGCTGTCTTGGGGGCCACCCGTTGGCGGCCTCCCAACACGTGACACACTGCTCCCGGCGGACCTGGTGTTCCAGCATCTCTGTGTGACTGTGTCACTGCTGGGTTTCCCATTCTGGAGGACAAGGGTTGGCAGGGCTGCAGCCTGGGTGACCCTGATGGCCACTGCCTCTCTGAGCTGGGGCCATACAGTACAGCTAAGGACACCCCTGTCCCCAGGTTCAAACGCTGTGAATTTGGTGTGGTGCCCGACAGAACTCAGGCCTCAGAGGTGGCGGGTGGGCGCACATTGCCACTGCTTCCCTACTGATGAGCCATTGCTGTCTTACAGTGCACGGCCTTCATCCCGGAGGCCCGGGCCATGCTGGAGCTGGTGGACCGGTGCCCCACCCGGGCCCAGAAAGGCAAGTTCCCGGTCATTGTCATTGAAGGACTGGATGCCACAGGTAAGAGAATGGTCCCTTCTGGGTACAGCAAGGAGATGAACCAATCGGTTGTAGGAAGAGACAGGTTTTGGCAGATGAAACTTCCTACAGAGTTCAGATAGATACTCCTCCTGGGAGTCCCTGGTCTGTGCTGGCAGGGAGCTGGGCAGGCCCGGGACGCTGTCGTGTGTATGCCCTTCCGTGTGCAGCCGAGGAGGGCTGGGGGCACTGGATGCAGCCCGGGGGTGGAGGTCAGGGGGCTGAGGACAGGGCCCAGGAGAGCGTGGGAGGGTTCACACCTGGAGTGTGCATTCAGTCCAGAGAGGGGCTGGCCAGGTGAGGAGGGCAGGGTGGGCAGGTGCAAGACCTGAGCCAGCGTCACCTGTCTGGGGACCCCGGGCAGGTCAGAGGTGCTTGTGGAGCCTGAGGGGAAGAAGCAGGAAGCGGAGGGGAGAAGACTTAGAGCTGCCCAATGGCTGCGAACATACAGTGGGGGGCCTGCACTCAGCCCTGGACGCCCCGGCACAAGTGTGGCCCCAGGGCAGCAGGAGAGACTGAGGAGGAGGCAGAGCTTGGGGCGTAAGAGGGTCACCTGGTGTGGAGGCAGGAGGGGCTCCTTCCCAGGGCAGCCGAAGGGCTTTCCGAGGAGGGAGGCAGAGCTGAGGGCAGCTGCCACACCGGAGTTCACTGTCTGCCAACAGGAGGGCCTGTCTGCTTTTCTCCCTCTTGTCCTAACACCACAGAGAGGGGCCCTCAGCTCCCAAGGGTCTGCAACTCCCCATTATCAAATGGGTAATCAGCTCCTTGGATTTGCAGGTTGAAAGAACATCTGCTCCTTGTGTGTTGGTAGCAACTTGGGGGAGGGAGGTGGCACAAGGGTTAAGGTGAGCTGTGCTGTTGTCCATGTGACCTGCAGGTAAAACCACCATGACCCAGGCTGCTTCAGAGTCTGTCAAGGCTGTGCTCCTGCGATCCCCACCTGCTTGCGTCAGCCAGTGGCGGAAAGTATTTGATGACGAACCTACCATCGTTAGAAGAGCTTTTTACTCGTTGGGCAATTACATCGTGGCCTCTGAAATAGCCGAAGAATCCGCCAGATCCCCTGTGATTGTGGACAGGTGGGTGTCACGATGAACTTGGCATCTTCTTCCCACCATACGTGTGTGTGTGTGTGCATGTGGATGCAAGTACACCAGTGTGCTTTTGAGTGAACCTGTGTCATCCTAGTAACAGAAGTAATGTCTGTGACTTATTAATCACACCACTGCCTAGCATTTCGCTAAGGACACAATGTGCATTGTACTAAAAGCTGCAACAATGACTGGCCCAGGTGGATACTAAGCATCTTCCTGGTGAGAAAGGCAGGTCTGAGGAAATGAGGTGACTTGCCAGAGTGCCTGAGCTACAGAGGACACGCTGGGGACAGCCCCTGGGGACCCTGCCTCACAGACCCGTGCTCTCTGAGGCTGGTTGGGCTTTGGCTCAGTTAGCAAACATTTATTGGCCTCCTGCTGTGGCTGCTCTCTGGGGGGCTTCAGTGGGAAATGAGCTGGGGGGCCTACTTTCCTGGGGCAGACGCTGCAGAAGGAGAGGGGCAGTGAGAGCATGAACACACAGGGCCGGGTCAGAGCACGAGAAGTGCTGTGAAAGAAGAGGGTCCACGGAGACAAGTGGAAGAAGACTGGCCGCCCCCACGCGAGGCATGGTGTGGGAGGGCCTGTGTGAAGAGGCCCGTGCTGACCGTCCGCCCAGAGACAGACCCAGACTTCGGAGAGCACCACCGAGAGAGGGGCAGTGGGACGGGGCAGAGGTGGCGAGAAGGTGACTTCTCTGAGGACTAGGAACAGGCCGGTAGATGGGGTGCTCTCTGGAGGAAGGAAGAGAGAAAGGCGGGGACAGGGTCCCGGGGTCTGCAGCTGTGGTGAGGAGGGTGGAAATGATGCTGAGTGCAGTGGGGAGCCAGTGGAAGGTTCCGGATAAAGGAGCAACATCAATGCATTATGGCATTAAGAGTTCACGTACAAGCAGTAGCTTTACGCTGCTATAAAGAAGGGGCCGAAGCAGGTCATCTAGGCTTACCCACCACGACTTGATGACAGGGAGGTGACATCGATGATGCGACTGGCTTCCCCCTCATCAGGCGGGTGCCAGCTCACCCCACGGGTCCTGGTACCCAGAGTGTGCGGCGCAGGGGGTGGGGGGGTGGACCCTAGCACCGGTCCTGGAGAGGAATTTGGAGGACGTAGGCGAGTGGGGGGGGGCGCCTCCCGGGGGCTCTCTCCCAAGAGCTAGTCTCAGGGTTGTTTACAACATGGAAGAGTTGGAGGAACCAAAGAGGAAAGCGTAAATAAACACCGGCCTGCGTTTACAAATGGAGCGC
The DNA here is from genome assembly GCA_004024845.1 of Tonatia bakeri. Classification (NCBI taxonomy): domain Eukaryota; kingdom Metazoa; phylum Chordata; class Mammalia; order Chiroptera; family Phyllostomidae; genus Tonatia; species Tonatia bakeri. Next base: position 10,639 of record PVIA01011518.1, on the reverse strand, counting down.
CGAACAGCAGTATACACTTAACAGCTGAGATTGTAAAACCTCAAAAGAAAAAAACCGAGGGGCAGAAGGAGGTTCCCCAGGACACGTGCCCGAGAGGACGCAGTGCTGAGTGCAGAGGGACCGCAGGTGTTAACGCCAAGTCAGGAGCCTGCCAGCCTCGGGGGAGACGGCAGTGAGGCAGCCACGGGCGCGAAGGTTCCCACTGCAGGAGGGCTATTTCTGAACGATACTGGGACTTTTGTTCTATTGTCCTCTCTGCAATCTCACTTTTTTGGGGGGAAGATAAGCCATTGTGTTGAAGTGTGACTGGCATTCAGGAAAGAACATGGTTCCCAAATGGAAGTCTCAATGAATTTCAAGAAGTGGACATGTCCAGGTAGAGACTGCACCCCACCATAGACTGGGGGCCTTTCTAGGCCTGAGAGCCCGCCTCCTCCTCCTTCCGGCCCCCACCACTCGCCCCAGCAGGGAGCCCTGTGCTCATGCCAGTCACCACCCATCACTCTAGGTGAGTTCCACCTGCTCTTGAACGCAGGCGGGGAACTGGGGGTGCTCTCTGTGTCCGACTTCCTCTGCGCTGCATGCGAGATTCTTCCTTGGTGTTAGGAACATCCTCTAACACACTCCCTTGCACACATGGGTGTGATCCTGCTGTGTTGAGTCCCGGAGTGGGGCTGGGGGTCTGCAGGGCTCGCAGGTGTGCCCCATGGGTGGGCCCCGCTTTAGTAGGTGTTGTGAAAGCAGGGGAAACAACCCAGTGCCCCCCAGTACCTGTTGGAGAATTAATTGCCTTAGATGTAGGGCCTAGCCTACACTCGGCCTTGCCCACTGAGCTGCCCGCTCCAGCTTTTCCTGCTCGTGCCGGTGGGCAGCCCCGTCGGGTAAGGGCTAATGTGCCCCATCCGGGAAAGGAACGTCTACCCCTCTGGTGAACTATCTTTGTACCCCTTTCTCTGTCTCAGAAACACTCCGGGAAGAATTCACCATGCGTGCTTGCAGAGAATCAGGTGGGGGTGGGGGACCACGGCGAGAACAGCACAGACGAGGGTGCAGGCCAACGCCATGGCCCCAGCCATCCACCCGCGGGCTGTGCTGGCTCATCACGGCCAGGTGGCACTTTACACTGGCAAGGCGCATGGGATCCTGGGAAGGGGAAGAAACACGTTCCTCCCTGGGGCTTCTTTGCCTGGGTGACATTTTTGCCCTGTGGTGAAAGTGCCTGATGCCACCGTATCCGCCGTCTCTTCCTTTTACACAGCCTCCTGTGTTCCCTGAGAAGGTGCCAGCCCTTCCTGACAGCGGCCACAGTGAGGCTGAGCGCAGCCTCAGGATCCCCGGGAGAGTCATGCATGAGCCAAGTCAGTCACTCTCCATGTGCTGTTTTTAAAATTGTTTCTGGGCAGGCACAGAAAATCAGAACCCTAGGAGCAAATCCAATCAGCCCTCCAGTTCTCAAACGCCCAGCAAAGGCAGGCCCTTTCCCGAGCAGCACAGAGGGCGGGGGCAGTGCCAGCCTCCAGGGAGGCCTGCATCCCGCTCCCTGGGACAGCTGGGGGTCTGTGTCCCCCTCCCTGCTGACCACCAGGCCTGGGGTCCACCAGCCATGGAGGAATGTGGGGGAGGGGGGGGCTCTGAAAGCAGCCAGTTGCCCTTCAAACCTAAGGCAGTGCCACCTGAGCTGTGCACAGTGTGTTGGCAGTGGCATTGGATTGGTGCTAACATGGCTCCTTGATGGGCAGGAGTAGAGAACCCTGAATCGGGGAAGGGTTCAAATCCGTGGCCAGGGGGTGAGGTTGCTTAGGGTGAGCCACAGTGTTGTCGGTGAGAGAACTCTCCTGGAGAGTACAGAGCTGGTTCTTCCCAGTTTCTCTTCTCTGTGCCCATGAGTTGCCTGCAGTTTTGGTCTTCGGAGCCATGCCGTGTCCCAGGGGGTGGTCTGGGTGGGTTTTGTTGCTGTCAAAAGGTTTTAATGAAACCTGTTTTAGACAACACCATTGTCTAGCTTAAAGTATCAGGGAGGTGGTCATTTTTAATGGCAGTGGTAGTGAAGGTTTGCAGCTTAATCATCCTTATTGCTTTTATTTTATTTTTTTGTTTTGTTTTCATTTTGTTATTTTAATCATTGTTCAAGTACAGTTTTCTGTCCTTTACTCCCATCCCAGCCCACCCACCCATCCCTCCCCACCTCCTTCCCATTTCCACCCCCCCTACTTTTTGTCCATGTGTCTTTATACTTGTATACCCTTCCTCTTTTCCCCTGAAATTCCCCTGAAATTCTCTCCCCTCTCCCCTCTGGTCACTGTCAGCCTGTCCTCTATTTCAGTGTCTTAGGTATATTTTGCTTGTTTGTTTGTTTTGTTGCATCCTTATTGCTTTTAAAAACCTATTCTTGCTCACGGTTTTTCTACAGTAAAGAAGACTTTTCAGTGGGGTATTATCTCCTTTATTCACAGTTGAGTTTTCAGTCCCTGGGCATGGGCCCTGTGCGAAATGCAGGGAACATTGTTGTCCGGTCATCAGCGGGAGGAATCCTGGCCCGCATGCCTTGAATGAGCTCAGGAGATAAGATGTGCCTGACAGATAGAGAAGGTGGACCTATGAGTTTTCAGTGGTGAGACTCACGTAGGCGACCCAGAGGAATGTTCCAGGTAGAACCCAGAGCTGGCAGCTGCAGTGGCCCAGGGACCTCAGAGCAGGGCACCCCTGTGGGGGCGGACAGGGCTTTGGGGGCGGACAGCGTTGGGTGGGATGCACTCCCAGATTAGATTTTGACATTCGTCCTTTGCAGGACTGTCTGTCACATTAACACAAGTTACAATGATGTGGCTTTGTCTAGTAAGAACTGGATACTTGAGCTGGCAGTGTGGGAACAGTTTTCAAAGCATTAGTCTATTTTTGCAACACCTGTGGGAGAAGAGGCCTGCAGGACCTCCATTTCCCAGGCAAGGAAACCGAGACCACTTTGGTTTAAATGACTTAGTGACGCCCCCAGAGCAAACAGATGGCAGAAGGTAACACAACGCTCAGCTCGGGTGGCCCCGGGCATTTATTTTGTAGAGACCAGTCTCATTGTGAAAAGCAGTTCAGATCCACCATGGCAAAGAAGTTCAGGTTTTAACCTTGAAGGCTGTGAATGGAAAATGTGGATGGGTTTGGAGCTACGAGCCCCTTTCCACCATGGGGTGTCTGTGGTTACTTCCCAAGCGTTTGCTACAGGTGGCCGTCCTTTGACCCTCGGCTGGGAGCTTTGCACTGAGTCACTGAATCATGGGCTGTGCCAACAAGTAAAATAAATCACGCCATCCACTCGAAGAGCACGCAGCACACAGGTCTGGCGTGCCGGACACCGCGCAGGTTTTGGGCGCGGGCGACCAGAGAGGCCTTTCCTGATGGGGGACGCAGGAGCTCACACTTGTGAGCAACCAGCTGTGATCTGCAGTGAGCTCTTCCGTAGTGTTCGGTGTGGAAGGCATGAGGGGGAGGGGACAGGGGACTGGCGTGGGGGCTTCAGCTGAGCCCGACCCTGACGGACCCGGAGGGGTTTTGCTGACTGAGACCCTCACTGCAGCCAGAGGAAGGACTGTGGAGATGGTGCCCCCTCCCCACCCCGTGCAGGAGGAGCCGGGGGAGGCCACTGGGCATCCTGAAACAGATGGCTGATTGGATTTTCTTTTGTGGGCGTGATTTTCTCTTCCTCCCCCAAAACACTGGAAAACAGCCTGTCAAGAGGGACCGGCTTTGCTCAGGGACGACTTTCCCGGAGTTTCGTGGGTGGCATCTGGGTTTCCAACTCCCCTGCCTGACGCAGACGTGCAGTTAGCTGGCTACAGGGTTGGGACGGACACAGGCTGCTGCCAGTGTTCCCAGAATGGGGCTTCCATTGGCAAGTTCAAGTGTGAAACCAGGCAGGCAGGTGTGTGTTTGGCCAAGGCACAACAGGACACTCAAGGGCTAACAGGCATGTCCCCCGTCCCTGCCATCCTGCCTTCACAGAGGAGCGCACAGTGGAATCTCACCCTCAGCCCAGCCTCCATGGAGCTGCTGGCTCCGTGAAGAGCCCACCGCCTACTTGGTGTGGCCGTGGGTTTTATTCTTTACATTTCATAAACACTTTAAAGGCAAGAGTTAGTTTATTTAATTGAAACAATGCTGGGAAAATGTGAGCAGAGCCATCTCTGGCTTCAGCATCCTCAGGGGTTGAATTTCTTGTCCTCTGGGGCTACCTTGATTTCCTCTGCAGACGGAGACCTCACCACTCCTTCCCTTTTCAGGTACTGGCACAGCACGGCTGCCTACGCCATCGCCACCGAGGTGAGTGGGGCTGTCCGGCATCTGCCGCCGGCCCACCACCCTGTGTACCAGTGGCCGAAGGACCTGCTGAGGCCTGACCTGGTCCTGCTGCTCACCGTGAGCCCCGAGGAGAGGATGCGGAGGATCCAGGGCCGGGGCCTGGAGAAGACCAAAGAGGAGACGGAGCTGGAGGCCAACAGCATATTTCGTCAGAAGTAGGTGTCTCTGTGAGGCGTGAGTGACAGGGGTCCCCAGCCATGGCGGGGGCCAGGAAGGCCACCGACTTTGGGACTCTGGCAAAATGACCTTGTTTCTGTTTTTCAAATCCAAGGGCCAATAGTCTCCAAGTGAGTTCAGCTGCTTCCAAGGGGGTGGTCACATGGGGCTCCAGCCCCACAGGATGTCCCATGGGGGAGCAGCACTTCCTAGTCCCCTGCCTCCCATGCCTGAGCAGTTCAACACACATGTGTGGGTCCCGGCTTCCCCCTCGGATCACCGTGAGCACAGAGCGCTCTCTGCCAAACGTGGGGACTCCGCCTGCTCGCCGCCCCCGAGAGAGGCTCTGCCCTCCCTGTGAGGATGGCGGCCGCATCTTACAGTTCACCCACCTGAGGCCCGGAGAATTCAGTGGTTGGCCTACATTTGCATAGGCCCTCTTCAGCAGAACTGGGATTAAAATCAAGCTCCTTCTGACGCCAGGCAGTGCTCTTGTGCTCACGGGAAAGCAGGAGCACCGCCAGTGTGCCCCACCCCCCGCCCCCGGGGCAGGAGCCGGCGCTGTGGGGCGGGCTGGTCAGGCCACAGCAGAAAGGCTTATATAAGCGCACACTGAGCACTGTCACCCCGATACACAGCTGTCACAGCGTACACAGAGGGCAGCCCTGCCATGTGCACAGAAACCTCGTCCTGCGCTGGGCTCACGTTAAGCCGTGGACCCTGGACACAGACTCACGGGGCAGGCGTTACCTCGGTCCTCGTTTCACAGAGGAGGAGGGCCCTGTGAGCGCAGTGCCGTCCCACTTCAGCCGCGCCATTGGCTGTCACTCCGTGTGCTTGTGAGCGTGCGTGCGTGCGTGCATGGAGGGGCCGCGTGGGGAGGAGATGGGGAGCCCCGGCCATGGGTTGGGAGGCTCCTTGGGGAACACGCATGTGTACAGGGCCTCTGGCTCGTGTCACGCCTGGCTCATTGGAAATGCTTCAGGGTGCAGACTGCAGAGATGCTTGTCACGGGACAGGTCACTCCATCTCCTTGGGCCTCTGCTGCTCTGTCTGCAGAATCGGGGGGGTGCCAGTGCTCCCTCCCGGCGGCCCCTCTGAGCACGAGACAGGAAGAATCATGCAGGATCCTGCTGCGTGGCGCACAGTGGGCGCTTGCCGTGCCAGCTGTAAACATCACCGCCGCCAGCGGGTCGTGCACAGAACGCTGTGTGTCGGGCGTGTCCTGGGGCAAAGCGGGTGGCCCAGGGAGTGTGTGGTGGGGCTGCACATCTGGGTGCTTGTATCGCAGTGGGCAACACCAGGGGCATGGGGAGCTGCGTCGAGTGGCGTGCCAACCCGTTCCTTCTGCCGGTCCCCAGGGTGGAAGTGTGCTACCAGCGGATGGAGAACCCCGGCTGCCGGGTGGTGGACGCCAGCCCGCCCCGAGAAGAGGTCCTTCGGACCGTGCTGAGCCTGATCCAGACGAGCTGTGGTTAGTGGCCGAGACCCGGGGCCTGCGGACACGTGGGACTGAGCGTGGTGCTGTTCCTCACGTCTCCACCCACCGCCGGCTGTGTTCCTGATGGCTGCTGCGTAAGCATGTTGTGTGGCAGAAGACTGGGGGCCGGACACTCCATTTCACGTCAATCACTGCACTTGCTTCTGACCGATAGGCCCCTGCGGCTGGAGGCTGGTCACGTTCCCGGGAGAGGCGGGGTGGGGCTTTCTGCCTAGCGTAACCCACATTTCCTTGGGATGTATTTTAGCTGCTTCCTTACCAAAGGCCTCCCAGGTTCTTGTCCCCGAGAAAGCATGCGGTGTGCAGAGCCATCAGTGAGGTGTTCCCACTCAACAGAAGCCCCGCCCCAGTCTCTGCCACCCCGCTGGCCACCCCTCCCTGTCTCCCTGAGGAGACCTTGACACAGCAGGGTTGATGTCTTCCCAGCCTGCCAGCACCCTGTCCTCCTGACTTAGCCCCAAATCCTAGAGCCAAGCACTCCCGCAGAACCAGCTCTGTGTCCTGGCTCCCATGGTGCTGCAGTGTGTGTAGGGGACACTTTCCCAGAAGCCATCTGCCCGCTGGCTGCCTCTCGAAACCCTGACAAGGGCCTCTCCTTAGCCCTTCGGAGTCTACCAGGGAGACAGCGGCCCAGGATACTATAAGGACAGATACACCCGCCTTCCTTGAATTGCATTCTGCTCATTTCGATTCCCGTCCTTCCTCTGAGAACAAGGCCTTGGATACAATGTGTGTTCTGCTCTGCCCTGGATGCATTACGCTTCGCCAACGCAGCGGTGTGTTTGGATGGCTGTTTCCCTGTAGCGTGGGGACGGTGCTTCACCAGCTACAGTGCAGCCAGCTGGGGCTGGGGCGACGCCCGTTCTGTATTTTCACTCCACAGATTGAGTTTTTCTTCCTGAGTGGAACCTAGACTGAGGACTCTCAGTAAATTATCTCGCACATGAGTGTCTGTTGACTGCAGGTGAAATCAGGTTAGAGATTTGTGTGGCTGGAAAACAATTGCTCAGAGAAGAGGAAACTTAATAGCTTTGTGGCCTTGGGTGAGTCATTTAACATCAGCAGTCTGGGCGACTCGATCTCCGATGCGAGAATGACTCTTTATTCGTCTTAAGGAGGTGGCCGAACCAGGCGGTTACCTCCAATTTCTTCCAGTTCTCAGATGGATGAACCTGTAAATTATTCAAGTCCTCATTGGGTTTATAATATGGGATCTAAAATTACCGTGAAGTTTAGTATTAACTATAGTACACTAGTGTTCAAAAGGACAGTAGGTAATTTATGCACGACCCATCTGTGTGTATAAATATGTAACTGATTTCAGTTGAAAACTTTTCTGAAGCTGATAAGCAGAGTCGGGGTTCTTTAGGGTGGGACACCTGGCCATGTTACTGGCATTGATCCGTTAGGCAATCTGGGGAGCTGGCTGCCTGGCAGAACATGCATTGGCAGCCTTCCATGGGGGCCTTGCCGACCAATAAACTCACTGCATTTTCTGATCTGTGCCGTGGTCACAAGTGTGTGCTTGTTTTCTGGAGGTGGCCCCTCCAGTGCGGCTCTCGGTGGGGGCAGGGGTGGGGCAGAGAGTGGAGAGGCACAGGCTCCGAGGCAAGTGCGGTTTGCGGCCAAGTGACTTCGGAGGCCGGGAGGCCGTTCGAGAGAGTGCAGGCCCTTCTTCACCGCACATGCCAATGAGGTTGTCTTCTAACCTAGTGAGACCTGATTCTTGGGGCCCTTGGGCTCTTTACACACCGGCAGGTGTGTGATCTGTGAGTTTTGGATGAGAGGGCGCCCCTCCCCCAGAAACCAAGGACAGGGGCCGTTTGCCTGGCTGTTTTGTGACAAGGCGAGCTTTGTTTCTGTCCCTGTGACAGACCTCTCGCTGTCCCAAATGTTTATTCTCCCTTTCTGCCACAGTGATGGACTTTTTTAGCTGCACACACAGCTGCTCAGAATCAGGAGAACGTTTCCAAGGCCCCTTATGCCTGGAGTGGCCACCTAACCACTCCCAGGTCCTTCCCTAACCTGGGCGCAGAGGGGACCTGGAAGGTCGGGGAGGGCAACCCTCTCCCCTCCTCACGTTCACACTGGCAGGAGAGCGAGCCACCTGGGGACTGAGGATGAGGCGACAGCTTGGAGGTGGAGAAGTGGCAGGATGGACGGAGGTCACCCTGACTCAGGAAGAGCAGCTGGGGACGAGGTGTGACATGTCTGGGGTTCTGCCTTCCTGACAGTGCGCCTGCCATGCGGGACAAGGCGTGAAGGGGACGCAGGGGTGCAGAACCTCCGCCTCCGCCTGCTGCTCTCCCTCCCGCCCCGGCGGGGGCACGCCTGGGCGTCCAGACCGGCTCAGGGGCACTGACAGGAAGCGAGCGTGACGCTGCACGCGGGACGGAGGTGAGCACTGCTTGCTGCTCACACGCCCTCCTGGTCGCCCGGCGCAGGGGCCGCTGGTCCCGCTCAGTCAAACGCTCTGACCCAGTCACCGTCACCGACAGCCAACATTCAGAGTCCTGTGGGCACACGTGGCACATACAGCGTCTCGCTGGGACCTGCACATTGCGTCTGGGGACTGTGCCCTGGTGTCGGTCTGCTTTGCACATGTCACTGTTGATCTGGAATTTGTAAGGAAGGAAACGTGGGGAGAGCCTGTGACGAGTGTGCTCCATGTGATCCCCAGCTAGGGACTGGCTCTTTTTCTCCGGTTTGTTGCAGGAGGTGAAGGCAGTGAAGTGGGGGCACGTGCACCTCGATTCCATGGGGGGAGGGGTGCAGCTGAGGGAAGAGCCCCGGTGTTCCCACTTCCCGGAGCTCCCCCCTGTGCTCTGTGTGTAATCACTTCCTTTACGGCACACAGATCCGTGCCCCGGAGAAACCACAGAGACCCCTTTCATGCTAATTTAAATGTCTGCTCCAGTGGGAGAGCAGTAAAGGAAACACAAGGTCTCTCTAGGTCGAAGGATCAAGTCTGTAAAAGTGGCTGATTTCTGGCTTCAGGAATTCTAAGTACGGCCCCAGGGGCAGAACAACATTCCAAGAAAGACCTGAGTGATCATAGAACTCAGTGTCTTTCTTTAATGACTGTGGGATGCGGGCCGCCTGGCAAGGCCGGCCCGGGCTAGGGTCAGACGGTTTGTGGGGAGCAGATGCGAGAATGAAGTGTTTCCCTGGCTTTTTCCAGAGCTCTTTGTAAACCACGAGGCGGCCAGCACCCCCCAGGTCCCCAGCACCACACAGGCCCCCGACCTGTGTGTGTGCATTTGTGCCCTTACATAGCTGCACACATGTTTCCTCCTAGCTCATGATGTATGATTTAAGAAGTTTATGACGTGGGGTCTGGCATGAAGAAGCCTTCTGGGGCTTTTAGGTGTCCTTGTTTATTTGCTCTTAAAGCCTTCTACACCCCACCTTGCCCATACATGGCACAGGTGCTTACCTGGGGGACAGCTAATGGCTTCCACTGGGGCTGAGCCCTGGCCAGGACTGACCAATCCCTGAAACACCACGGTGTAGATTTCCCATCATCACTCTCCTGTGAAGTCCCCCAAGTTTGTGTCAGTGTGTGTGACATTGACATGGGTGCTCCTGGGGCCCTCGTCAGAGGTGCCACCATCTCCCTCTCAGGGGCAACCAGGGCCCCGAGCGAGCTTTCTCTGCACCGTGGGCTGAGCCCAGCCCGCAAGCTCCTCTGACTGTGGTGCCTTTGTGTTTACCTTTGAGTAGGAAAGGTGGGTCTTTGGGTTCTCCTTTTAAAAAAGATTTTATTTTCAGAGAGGGGAAGGGAGAAAGAGAGGGAGAGAAACATCAATGCTGGAGAGAAAAAATCATCTCCTGGTTGCCTCTTGTATGGATGTGCCCTGACCAGGGACCGAACCCACAACCCAGGCCTGCACCCTGACCCAGAATCTGACGGGCAGCCTTGCTCTCTGCAGGACGACGGCCAACCAACTGAGCCACACCGGCCATGGCTATTATTTGAGTTTTAATTGGGAAAAACAAAAACAAAAACAAATCTTCTATGTGGACATTTGCCACGTCCTCGTCCAACCATGTTGTCTGGCAAGGTCCAGGACGTGGAAAGAGGGAATTCAAGGAATCCATCTTTCTGGAAGAGAACGTGACATACAAGGGGGGCGGTAATTTTCCTGGGATTTCTCTTAATAACTCCTTGTTGATATTATTCATGGTCTTGCTTTGTGCCCTGATTTCACATAAGAATAGGCCATGAGGAAAGAGAGGCTCGAAGCCAGTCAATGATTGATTTTGAGGGAAATTCTGAAGGGACAACTAATTCTCCCCAGACTATTGAATCATGCCCAAATTGTGTAAACAAGGTGTTTATAAACCTGAGTAAGAAATTATCCTTGATTGTTCCCATAAAAGAATTCATGAATCAGTCATAACAGGCTGAATTGTTGGTAGATTTTCCCACACCTGTTCCTTACCCACAGATACAAAGGGTCTTCCAAGAAAACAAGAAAAAACTATATAGACCCCTACCCACAGCCCAGGGATACCCCTGGGTAGCATATTGGATTAATGGTAAATTATGGTATCCCCAAAGAGGAGCTAATAGTCTCCAGAGGGTTCCAGATCCCCCATTGCCTTATACAGGGGCATATAATGAACATG